>NGKG01000005.1:239884-250841 GCA_002162505.1 Myriosclerotinia scirpicola | reverse complement strand
CAAAAACCAAGACACCCACCCATTCACAACCCCTTAAACTCGACCCCAAGATCCTTTTTCTTCTCTTACAATCGCAATCATAATTACAATACCTTGATTTCACAGATCCAAACACGAATCCAAGTCCTCTAAACACCTTCAAATATCATACAGTGTCCACATTGAACACTCAAACACTCAAAAACACTCGTCCATCCACCCCTCAACCAGCACACACCACCCCCCGAAGACTTGCATGAATTGGAAGGCCTCAGGAGTCAGTACCTTCTCCCTCGACTCTACTCATCCCATCTCACCCCTCTCAAGCCCCACAATTCAAATCCCTCTCAAGTCTCAATAAGCTCATTCCAGAAAAAAACCGTAACGTAACAATGAAAAGTGCCAAAAAAATTCCAAGTGCCTATGACATCACAATTCAAACCATACCTACAACCACAAAGCAGTTCTTCACTTCAACCCACTTGATTTTTTTTTTTTGGTATAAATACACATCCCATCCTATCCCATCCACTCATACTCAGCCCACACCCAGGCCACCCATCCATTCTAAGCCTATTCCCACCCAGCTGTGCCCTGTCTGCCCAACCCAACTCCACTTCTCCTTATCCCATCTACTCCCCTCCACACTCCCATTCCATGCAACCTACTACATCCTAACTAGCATATCAATTCATCGCTAGATGAACGCCAGCCAAACTTCACAAGCATACATCGATTCCGAAGCCGATGAATTTTGAAAAAAAAAAAAGGTATCATCTCATAAACTTCTATGCATGCACGCATATCATCATACCATAAAAAAAAGAAAGGTCTAAAGAGTTAAAAAAGGGTATTCTATGTACAGAGCATCCATCACTTGTAAGCATCGACCCCGGATTCGGTTGATATTCCATCGTTATGTAATATCGTATCCAGAAAAAGGGATGTTATGTTGATTGTAACATGTTGTGTTCGATCGCTTCCACAGCCACAAGATCGTATCATGTGATTTCTGTCGAAGCAGTTTAATTCCGGCTAAAACGCGAATTTTAGTCATTGAGTAGGTGTGGTCGTTCAAGAGTCGGGATCGGAACTCGCTCATTAAGGGGAACCTAGTAAGGATGAATAAAGGTCACGACCGTTTGGTATTTGAACCAAAGATTTTAAACATCAAGGTTATTCTGTCTGATGAAATAAGCCCTGGTAGGAATGTTAGTATATGTTAGACATTATTCATATCATGAAAATACTTACTTGCAAGCCTCGTATGCAGACCAACAAATAGCAGTACTTGGCATAGTAGTAACTACTCTTGGTTTAACACCCTTGAAAAATCCAGCGAAACCCGCTCTTCGATGAATTACCCGACATCCTTCCACAAAACCACTAACATTTCTTAGTTCCGCATCGGTGGCCGTTCCTCTAGTTTGTAATAATGTTTTAACTACATCCATGGGTGTAGTGAGCGCAGCCGCGAAACCTCCTGCAACCGCACCAGCTGTACAATGGGTCCATGGATCATATTTTTTGGTAGGGTTCATGACGGTCGACATAGATTCGTATGCGAGGAATTGAAGAGCCGTGAAGGGAACTGTCATGGAGAGAGTGGTAGGATAAGAAACGTAGAATGCGGTAAGACCTTCACTTCGATAGACGTATCTAGCGCAATCGAACATTGATTTGTACATTACTTTCGAGTTATGCATTTGCATGCGCTGCTTGATAACTAGAAGATGTCAGTCAATAATATTTGAAAAGATGCATAACATATCTCATACCATCAAAAGGATTCATGAGAGCATCACTAGCAATAGTTGCGCAAGCCCCACTAGTCGCTGCTCATTGTTAGTAACTATAGAGGAAATTAGACTTTCGCAAAAACAAACCAGCAGCAAGCGGATGATGAACACCAGCTTGGTTTCCTCCCATGACATGTTTTACAGCTTCATAAGTAGCAAAATAAACAGCGTGTGCCGGTCCTAAAATATTATTAGTACATTTCCGCGCTTATCCGAGTCGAGCAAAACTGACCAGCTCCCACAACCACACTTGACATCCCTCTCCATAAACTGAGAAGTCCCTCTCCAGTAGCTATCCGGTATCCTCCTTGTATCATACCATTGTAAACGGCGGATGGGGTAGGGTTGAGAATTTGCATTCGGGTCTGCGCCATGTCAATATCGCCTCTTGGGTTCATCTGAGGGGCAATCCCTATATACCTTGATTGCATCGATCGGATACATAACAGTATGTTCCTATAGGACCATCAGTATCGATTGAATAATATTCTCCTGGTCAAACAAGCGTACCGCGATTCCGGCAAAGGCGCCCGCAGCCATATTTTGAATCAACGAAAAATTTGGTGGGAGAGATTCATATCTAGCCAACAAGGTATTAGTAAATTGTGCCAGAAGTCAAACGAAAGAATGAATTCAATTGCCCCTTTAGACATAAACACATACTCATCATATTCCTCCAAAGGCTCTGCGTTTGGCTTAGCCATTTGGGCCAATGCCGCAGATCCTCCTCCAACTTGAGCTGATTGAAGAGCCAGGTTGTCGACTTCCGTAGAATCAACAAAAGAACGCCTGGTCCGATGAAGATTCCAAGTACCGAAATCGCACAGCTTCTAAGCTAATAGAAGATATCTGCGATCGAGTTGTTGGTTGAGGGGAGGTGGGAAGGAGGGGTGGTGGCGGGTTGATTGGGTAGATATCGGTTGGAAGTTGAAAGCAAAATAAAAAAAAGTGGTGATGCTGGTTGTTTCCGTGTTTGTCTCTTAGGAAGATCCGAGATACGAATTGAACAGGGGTTTACGAAGTATTTGTAACAAAATTGAGACCGAGGCTACTTGTAGCTTTGGGAAGAGCTTTTATAGATAGAATCAAAATTACAATTGAAGAGAGAAGAGAAGGAAAAGAGAAGGAAAGAACAATCACAAAGACCTTGCTGGAGTTTTTTTGATCTTTAAAGCAAATATAACAATGACAATCACAGGCCGGAATAGAATGCAAATGTTTGTGAATACTTATCAACTGTACTCGTAACCTTAACCAAGAACTTGAGAAAGGTCTTTCCTTGATAAATTTATATATCAAATTGCCCAAAAAATGAATCTAGATAGGCACGGCAAAGAAAACAATCCAAATATAATACACATTTGAATATTACGTACGAAGTATGATCATTGAAAATATCAATCCTTTGTTACCTTTCACCTCCGCTTTCGCAGCCTTTCTCATGCTTGCTCTGCTTATTGCCTTGCCTTGCCTTGCCTTGCCTTGCCTTGCCTTGCCTTGCCCACTGTTGGCTGAAGTGCTCTTGGGATACTTCCACGGAGTTACTATGCCACTTTATCTGTCAAGAAGGAAGATCCCGAAGTTAAGAAGTAGCTCTCGGCTTCTGTGGTTATATCGACTTATATAGAAAAAGGAAGGGTTATCTTCCTCTCTCTCTCCTGATCTAACTACTAGTTACTTAGGTAATTAGTAGGAAATGAAGCGACGACCCGAATCTTCGGTACGTACGTACTAGGTACTAGGTAGGTATCAATACAATTTAGTTTATAGTTTATAGTTTATAGTTTATAGTTTATAGTTTATAGTTTATAGTTTATAGTTTATAGATTTAGATCTTTCTTTCAACCCCGCACCGCCACACTACGGTACATAACCCTAGGAGGGCATCTCGCATCTCGCATCTCCCATCTCGCATCCGGTTCGCAGCCAGCTCGCAGCAAGCAAGCAAGCAAGCAAGCATGGTGTGGAGGGGAGCGGCAGAAGAGCAGAAGAGCAGAAGAGCAGAAGAGCAGAAAAGCAACGGTCACGCAAACCCAACCCAAGCACGGTCCGTCCCTGAAGATAACCTTACCTTACCTTACCTTACCTTACACACCAAAAATGACACCAAAATCCCCAAAAAATTCCCCGGGGTATTTCGGTACCCAACCACTATTAACCTATCAAACTCATCACATTATCTCTCCATCATCCATCGTACGATATTTCCCCAACACCTTCTTAACTTAAAAAGCCTCATCATGCCATTTCTACAGAAATCTCATACCATTCTACCCCGTACAATGCCATTTCCGAAATGCCATTTCCCTAAATTCCCATCTTACACTCCCTGGGATTTTGAGAATGCTGGTGAAGGGATCAGTAGCGTCTTTAAGGTACGAGTGCGTGCGTGATTGCGGAGGTGGCTTGACGAGGCTTGAGATCTGATAATTTGCCCTATGCTGTACTATGTTGCACTAATATGCTGAATCAATTTCCCAGCGACTTTAATATTAGTTGTAGCCACTATCTTTACTCACTTATAGATGAATCGCATACTGATAAAAACCCTTTCGTTGCTTTAAATAATATTGAATGATATTGATATCAGAATTACATTCTAAAATTATGCTCACATAACAAGTGCTCTCGCTTCATATCCAGGGGCCCGGCCGATACCATACATATACCCTCGCCTTCGCCAAATAACCTTAAACTCCTTAACCCCCATAATTGCTCGCTATCAAATGCTAACCCCGGGTCTACCATGTGTTTGCGCCTTCTGAAATTGATACAAAAGTCCCAAAACTCCACCTCCCGCAACCCCATCACCATCTTCTTCCTCATATTTATCCCCCCTAGTGCCACCTCTTGTTGGAGATACTTCCCACGTTGATTCACCCAGATTCGCGACGGTCTCATGAACAGCATGAGATCTTCCAGGTTGAACTACTGATCGACCAAGTTCATCCTCGTCTTCCATCGGCTCTTCGATGATATTATTTCCTCTACGAGCTTGATGTCGGCCTCGAGAACTTCGGCGAACGCTGCGGGATCCGAAACCAGATGGCGATGGATGATGGTGGGGGTCCAAAAGAATGGAAGTCATAGGAGATCCAGCGGCAGTAGTATTAGATGCGAATCGAGATGTACGTGCTACTTGTTGTGGACCATTAGGAGCTCTATTCGTCGATTTTCCGTCAATTCGTTTCGCCCTTGAGCCGTGCACATCCGCAGCCGATGTAGGAGACATTAAACCTGGAAATTCTGGAGGAGGATGAAATTGTTGTCGCGTACCCGGTGGATTATGCCCCGGTACACCTGTTTTTGGATTGAGCAAATAATTGTCCAGAAAACCATAATACGAGGCGGCCATTTTCCCATGCTTCGTGGAATAATAATCCTCACGTACGTCGCTATTTGGCCTACCCTTTGTTGGAGCTCTACCTATTCCCTTCTTGAAGTCGAATACAGCAAATGAGCAAACGTATCCAACACCATCAACATGAACAGTGAATTCTCTGAAGAAGTCAATGATCTGATCCGAGCACTTTGGCAAGCTAAACCATAACAAAAATGGAGTAATTATGATACTAAGGACTTCCTCGAAAAATATCACGAGTTTAAGTTGGTAGAGGGTAGAAAACTCTCGCTTGACTTCGTCGCTGTGGAGTCGATCTTGCCAGTGGTTGGGCATGTAATGAGTGTATTCGACCACGTTCCGGAGTGCATATTCAGGTTCGAAAACAAGGTTTTCATCTGGTATCATGCCATTTGTGATAGCCCAGAGTGGTCCAAAAACTCCAAGATAGAATAATACCGACCTTTCTGGAGTAATATCAAATTTGAGGAAGACTTCAGAATCCCAAATCGTGAGAATCACCAAAACCGATACAACAGCACCCGCGATGAATGTTATAAATTTGGCCATGTGGGCCATCTTGACATTTGGAAATTGACCGAGATACCGCTGTGCAAATTCGTGTGACATGTTCAACCGTTTGTTGAATAAATGATGGAGCTCGTTAAACTCCCTGAATTTCCACTCCGCGAGAGGCGTATACGAGCGCGATCCGAGAGCCGCAGGATTTTTATGATATTGCTAAATGATCAGTTAGCAATGACTCAAAAATCAGAGATAGGGTACAATTACATTGAAGTATCTGAAGAAATACACGATCACCACATATATGATGATGACCGGAGCACAGATAACGTTCATCAAACCGGCGAACAAAAACCTATCTCGCAGCCCATCGCTTAATTCTCGTCGATGAGAATCCTTCAGAACCAATTGCCTGACCTGGCCATAGTCATTAAAGACGAAGTCTAATATGCACCACTCTAAGTTCCACTGTAAAGTTCTCGAAAATAGCTGTCGACCGTGGAGAAAAGGGATTGGTAATGTAAGGTCCAGAATTTCCTTGTTAAATAAGGCAATGAGGTAATTTTCTTTCCTCATCAAGCGATTGGCTATGTCATGGGCATCAAGTCGTTCTTTTGATTGAGTACCCAATACCCATTTTCGATTGTACGGCGAAATTCTCTCCACTGTGCTGGGATTTGCGTCTCGAAGGGCCATTACTCTGGCGACAACATCTTGCCAAGACACGGTCTGCATATCACCATCCTGTATCTCAAGGAGATAGGTATAAAAGTCACTCATTTTCATAAGCCCCGGGAGGTCCGTCAGAAGCTGGTATACTCTATAGAGTACATACAGGCAGAAGAGCCAGATTGCCACATTTGATATTCCGGATATCTTCTTTGTGCATTGTGGGACCAAAACTTCCTTCAAACTGCTAGCTTGCTGACGATGAATCTTCTTATAGTCGACACATTGTGTAAGGAACGTTGTAAATATTGCTACAAAAATAAGTGTGCTAACAAACAACAAATTAGTCTCGTTTCGTTTCACTTGAGAAGGATGGACTCACAGGAGATCAATGACTCTGGCGAGAACTATACACCAAATTCCCGCCCCCTCAAAATAATCATATACATCCCTGATAAAATTGTCCAGGTTTGTTACGTTAGACCATCGCCACATAGCTTTATCTCTCGGGCTGCCGGTCAAGAACCCGGCATTTTGAGGAGTAGGTTGTGGTGCCTGCGGTCCACCAGGCGTTCTGACTTCACCGTCATCATGTAATTTCTGTTGTGCCTGTGTCATCTCCCAATGAGCTCTCTCTCTTGCTTCTTTTATCTCTTGTGCAGATGGTCCCAGTGCGGCAGGTGCTCTCTTTGGCAATGCTGTTTGTCTATTTCGGGGGTGGTTTGGAGTCTCCGAATTGGGAGGTCGATTATTCTCCTCTATTAACAAAGAAGCGGGTACATCGTCGTCAGGGTCTTCTTCAAGTAACCTCGGCGATTCTGCTAAATGATGTGAGAGGTCTTTTGCTTTCCCCTTGCTATCGAATGCTCGCTTTTGGGGCGGTTGTTGCTGGCCAGGCAGAAATGCCGTACTTTCTGTAACTGATTCGCCGTCAAATACATCCGCCGGGTTCCCTAACTCATCGTCGTGAAATCTTAAGTTCTCCTCATCGAGTGCCATTCCTGCTCGCTCCTCTATATCTGATTCGGATGCATCGTCGTGAGCACGTATTTCGTCATATATCGATCGTCCTTGGGGGTTCGATGGTAGAAGCCGTGAAATAAGGTTTGAGGTCATCATTGTGAGAAGGCGCACTGAAGCTTCGCCGAGCTGCGTGTGTTCAAGTTGTTCTGTGAATGAGAGTTTGATCTTTTTGACTTCAAGTAAAGATTGCAAGAAAGCTAGCGTCCTTGTGGATGTAGGCTGGAAACGGTCAAAAGAGCAATAATGACCTTGCGTGTGATTGTAAAATTAAATGGAATATATGCATGACTGAGAAGGTCCAGACATACGGTCAACACATCTTCAGGTCACCTGAATGATGTCGATGGTTCAAAAATGGTGGTTAAGATAAAGAGGACGAGACAATACCTAGTAAGTGAATGACGGAATGACCTCGAAGCCACCCACTCCAGCGATACGGCAAGGCAGCTCGGTATCTGCCGTACTGACCGCTTTCTTATCAGCCGAAGACGGTTTAGCGTGTCTCCAGTCACGAGATCTTGCAACTTGTGTTCGAGACAATCAAAACGGTGGATGTTAGAGATAATCTCGAAGGAAGAGAACACGGTAGAGTAAAAGTCTCGGAAATCATGACGGCTGATTACTTTGCTCGCAAACAACCATATTCGGGATTGAGTGATGGAAACATTTCTCCTGGGAGTCCTCTAGCATCAAGAACCAATCCATTGTCCTCAAAAGTCACGAGTGTCCTTTCAGCATCTTATGCCGATTCAGATATCAGAGATGCTCTGTCCTTATTGGACAATCGAGGTGTACAAAACACCGCTGAGACTAGACGACAGCTGAGGTTGGATGTTCAGAAGGAGGTTATTGATAGTAATGGCGACATAATTCGTGAATTTGGCCATGTTGCAGAGGTATGAGGGTTCTTCCCCTTGTATATAAAAGCTCTCTTCTCATTCACACTTTAGCAACTCAAACGTATCGGTCTTACCATTGCTACTCTTAATCAAGGGTGTGAAGAGATGAAGCGACACATCTCGGCCGCCCATCAAGAAACAGCTCCAGTCATACAGGAAGCTTCGGAGCTCATGAAGCAAAAGGAACAAATGCAAGGAAAGCAGGAATTATTGAATGCTTTCAATGCACATTTTGTTATGTCAGATGATGATATTGCATTACTTACTTCAACGGCTGAGCCTGTGAATGATAAATTTTTCTCCATTCTTAACAGAGCGAAGAAGATCCAAATTGATTGTGAGGTTTTACTTGGGACAGAGAATCAACGATTAGGACTGGAGATTATGGAGCAAACCTCGAAGAATCTGAACGGTGCTTTTCAAAAACTTTATCGATGGATACAGAGAGAGTTCAAGACACTGAATTTGGAAAATCCACAGATAAGTTCTTCAATTCGCAGAGCCCTACGGGTACTAGCAGAACGACCCTCGCTATTTCAAAGTTGTCTCGACTTCTTTGCTGAGGCACGAGAGAATATACTCTCTGATGGCTTCTATACTGCATTGACGGGGACCACCGTAGGAGGTGACGAAGATTCTTTGATAAAGCCAATCGAGTTAGTAGCTCATGATCCACTACGTTATGTGGGAGACATGCTGGCCTGGACCCATTCGGCTACAGTAGGTGAAAGAGAAGCTCTCGAAGTACTCTTCATCTCAGATGGTGATGAGATCGCAAAGGGAATACAAGCTGGATTAGATAGTGAGCCCTGGAATCGCATAGCTGAAAATGAGGATGAGGTCGGGCATTTCGATGGCTTAAAAGCTCTTAACGAATTAGTAGATCGAGATGTCACAGGCGTCGCGCGAGTTCTTCGCCAAAGAATTGGGCAGGTGATACAAAGTCATGAAGAGACGATCATGGCTTATAAAATAGCGAACCTTTTGAATTTTTATCGCGGTACATTCAAAAGGCTGCTAGGAGATGACTCTGTTCTTCTCGACTCTCTTGCAACTCTCGAAGAGTCCGCATTACGTCAATTCCGGGCCTTAATGCGCGATCACATCACTGGTATCCAAGCCGAAACCCAAGTTGCCCCTCCAAATCTCGGTCCTCCTGATTTTCTGCACGAGGGCTTAAAACAACTTACTGCCATCATGAAAACATACGAAACATCCCTCACATCTCCCGATACCCGAGAAGCAGATTTCGAGCCCATCCTTGCCGAAGCATTTGATCCCTTTATGAAAGGCAGCGAAAACATCTCAAAAGATCTCCCAATACCTAAAAGCGTAATCTTCACAATCAATTGTCTGCTATCCGCCCGAGCCACGTTAGCCCCCTTCGACTTCACAACCTCCCGCGTACAAGAAATCAAAGACACAATAGAACAACATGCCACAGCACTCATAGACCACCAATACACATTTTTCCTCGAGAAGTCTGCCTTACAACCCCTTCTACAAGTCTTATCAACCACCACAGATATCAGAGACCACCCAGTATTCCAACCCACCTCCCTAATCCAAGCCTCACAGACTCTAGATGATTTCTTACCGTCGGCATTAATGGACGCGATGGAAAATCTGAAAGACTTGCAAAATAGTAGGTTAGTGCGACAAATTACCGAAGAAGCGGCCGAGAAATTCTGTGATGATTTCGAGAAGGTGGAAGAGAGGCTTATGAAGGCCGATGAGGAGTTGGAGGAAAGTTTGGATGAAGAGGATGGAGAGAAGGAGCCTTTACGTGTGTTGTATCCGAGAACTGGAGGGGAGATTAGGGTTTTGTTGTCGTAGAGTTTGGGTTTCTCCGAGCTTTGAAGATTATACAGAAAATTCTACAGGTGTCAACAGTCGGTATACTGCTCCTTTTATTGAGATCCCGTCACCCGTATAGCACATTCAATTTTTTGAACCCGATTAAGATTCTCCAAGTAATCAACATTTCAAGTGGAAATGATGAATGGTACGGATTGAAATCCTTAATCAAAATCAATATTTCACATGGAGTGTAAGACGGAATACATTCTGCTGTCATTTAATCCATCTTGTCTACTATGGAAATGCCATCTAAAGCACATTGTTTCTTACAATTTTTAGGTGTGTTCTAATTTCCCAGTAGGAAAGTTCTTAGTCTAGAGTGTAGAATCGGTTAATTGCATTAACTTACGTGTTGAAGGTACACTCCAATAGTGGTTCCCCTCAAATTCTAGCTATTTAGAACCATTTACAAACTCTACTCTCTAGAATTGATTTAATGGTCATCACTCCAATCTACTTCATTATTCTTGCGATTGCCTGGGATTTGTTATAGAGTTAATGCCCAAGTGGATTCAATGCATGAGGTACAGTATATCAAACGATTTCTTCAAATGTATTCATTATTCTATCCAATATCAATGTACCAGAAGAAAAGGGGCTTTCTAGCTCTTTAGACTTATCAAACAAGAAGAATATTTCAAATGCCTTTCATGTATGAAAGATGAACTCGGTATTTTATACAATATCAATGTATTAAAATAACAGAGATGTTGTAGCTATCTAAAAATCTCAAACAATTACAATCTCTCAAATAGTTTCAATGTATGAATTAAGCTTGATATTTTCAGTAGAACCTTGGAAGCCCTAGTAATCTTATGAGACCGTTCCAGACAATGAACTCCACCCCCTCCCAATCCCGCTCC
>NGKG01000005.1:224781-239299 GCA_002162505.1 Myriosclerotinia scirpicola | reverse complement strand
CCCCCCCAAGTCACTCAGTCTTTCTTCCCGGTTCTTTCTTTTTCTGCTCGGATGATTTCTTCTTGCATTTTTCGATCTGCATCGCGTCTTCTTTTCTCCTCTTCCGCTTGAGCGACTTCTTCTGCTTTTTCTTTCGCTTCATCTATCCGGTTTCTCCAGCCTGAAACCCAATGACTTGGTTTTAACCAATTGTATAAGAAAAAGATAATGGGAAAGAATAGCGAAAGAACACCTCCTGCAAGTGCAAATTTGTTCCCTTTTGTCATCCCAGAAACAAGAATACTTAAGCAAGTATTTATCATAGCCATTATACCATGGTATAAAGATATACCAAAAGAAGAAAGGGAAAGGATTTGTTTCGCTTCCCCAAATCATTCGCACAACCAGAAGACAACTTGAGCCAAAGACCCGCTAACCAGAAAGATTAAATCTGGGCTTAGCATACCATTGACTCGGTAGTATATTGGGGTGCTCTATGAACACCATCGCAACCAAGGACGCATCTTTCATCTCGAATTGTTGTTGTTGTTGTTGTTGTTTGTTGTTAAGTTGAATTGAATTGAATCATTGTATTGTATAGATGGATCTCTCTACCCTCTATCGTTCCTTCTCGATCCAGCAACCCAGCAACCCAGTTGCACAGTTTGGTGTATTGCAACCCAAGTCGTCGTTCCTTCCCATTTACTCACATTTTGGTGAGCACAACTGATTTCGATGAGATGATCGAAATGATTACAAACAACCTTGCTTGATTTTGTATGGATCATCCAATCTATTTGGTATCTTGAAACTATTTGAAAGATCACAATCATGTGAAACATTCAAGTAGCTTCAATGTCTATATTCTTTACAGACATTGATTTGATGTAAATACTGACCTCGGGAACTTAATTCATGTTTTAACTTTGTTTGAAAAGTTAACATCATTTGAGATATTTGAGGAGCTTTAATGTCTGTAAAGAATATAGACATTGACTTGATATAAGATTTCTGGGTGTCTGCGACTCTGCGATGGATCAAAAAGAGTTGGGGTGTAGTATTCGAGGACCTTTCGGGCGATCAAATCGACCTCGAAGAAGCTAGCAAACTCAACAAAAACAACAATTCGAACCCCGAAATATCCAAAGTAGTTATTATCAGAATCCTCAAATCGTCGGACTGTAATCAGACAATAAGAGATTTTTGATTTTTTGTATAGGTCTCGTACATTGAAACAATCCTATGTTATGAAATAATTGAAAATATTCAGAGAATTTCCAACAACATTGAAGCCACTTCAAACTTTCAAAATCCAGCAGCCCGAATTGATGGAGGAAACCAGGCATATAATTTTAGGAAATAGGATAGAGAATCCCAATATTCATTATGATTACTGGGTTCTAGTTTATCTCAACAGTTTTAGAAAGACAACAGTGTGTAGAACCACAATCCTCACACCGATGATTCACCCTTTTGCGTGGATTATCCTCAAAAGTTATTTTCATCCTCTCCCAAAGGACCGTCTCACAAATCATCTTCTGGATAGGAGAAATGATAACTCTTCTTCTTTCTTCTGCCAACGCAAAAGAGTCGCTCTGTTCCTTTAATATCTCTTCAATCCACCATTTTAACTCTGTACGTTTATCTCCGAATCCCTTTTCATTATCGATATTTGTGCAGAAACGACGAACAAATCTGCCCGCTGAACCCAATTCAGTCTTGAAGCTTTTCCATCGACCAAATTTGTAGCTAAGGCGAGACCAAAAGATGAATGCGCAGGCGAAAGATCCAAAGTGGTAAGGTTTTGGGCCCCTGTACGTAAGGTGTTTGTATACATCGTCCCAAGTTTCTATTTCGGGGCGAAGAAGAACAATACCTAGGGATGTCACTGTGACCCATATGCTAATGAAATAGATATGTGCGCATGCAGAGAAAAGGGATGGGATTCCATGTCGCGAACCAGAAATATAGGTTGCGAAGCGTTCTTTTTGGAGTTGGATTTCTCTTCTCGTGCGTTCGGGTGTCCATGCCTTTCTAGGAAATCCAATGGTAAAGTTTGCACTGAAAATGTCATCATAAGATTCGAGACGGGCTCGGAGCTTGGAGATCTTTTCAGAGCGTGTGATATTTCCTTCTTTGATGTATTCGTAGGTGCGAATGCTGCGTTTAATAGAGAAGTATCCAGCTACGAAAACGAACCAAAAAAAGAATAAATAAAAGTCACGACCCAAGTAGGAGAGTCATCGCCGGCATCGGTGGTCAAGAATCTGTATCTTGGGTACATGTAGTATATAGTTGCCGATAGAAAGCCAATAGGTAAGACTCCATAGAGAAGAAAAGCGACAACAGTATTAGGGATTCGAGATAGTTTATCCAAGGGTTTGAGCTGTTCGGGCTCGAGAGATGATTTTGGAAATTCTTCCATGGTGAATAAACAGGTAGTAGAAGTTTGCCTCTTCTGGACGAAGTGGATGAAGTTGATGAACCTGGAAGTGAACGAAGTGGATGTTGGGGGTGATGACAATTTATAGTCGAATCGGAACTTTTATCCGAGTGAGCTAATATTAGCGCTGCACTCTAGCCTCGTCACAGCCCTAAACATCATACCTACCTATCCATGCTAAGGTCCCTGGGCCATGTTAATAAAAGGACTGACAATAGAACCGGAAACGGAGGATGGACCGATTTACTTAACATCTCAGTTGCAACGAAAGATCAAGGGCTTATTAAGCATATACATACTAGGTATACCCTTCTAGACGTCATTTCACCGGCAGTATGGGTAGGGTCAAAGGCCAATTTATTAGTATTTCAATGTTCCAAAACTGACCGGTTCGAACAATCAGTATGATCATTTGGCAAGTCTTCTTCATATAAGCAATCTCCCATTTTCCTTTACATTTCATCCATCCATCCATCCATCTATTTCCCATCCTCATCCTCCTCCCACTGTCCCCTAATCCTCTCCCCCATTAACATCTCCCTAACATTTCCCCTGGCACTCCAAACCACATTCTCCGTCATCCCCTTCTCCCTCATCTCCTCCTTCATATCCACACTCCCCACTTTCTGAATATCCGAATCCCCACCAATCCACCCTCTAGCCTTATGATGTTGAAATAACCCCGGCGTAACACTCAAGCATCTCATTCCCAGCTTCTTTTTATCTCTTCCCCATCTACATAGCTCCGCTAACGCATTATCGAATGGTCCCACTAATTTATCCACACTTAAACCCCAAAGTACTTTCCGCGCACCTTGTTGACTCAAGGCGTATGCGAATGTGCAAATTGGTCCCCCGGATGTATGAACCCATCTTGTATATGGATTCTCAGTTGCGTTTTGGAACCCTTTAAAATGTTCTGGGGGCGCAACCGTGGGATCGGAGGTTATGATGTATTTTCGGGAGAGATGTGCGATTTCTGGAGAGGAGGGAGGTAGGCTCTTGTATTCATCGAGAGTCTCTGGAAAGATTTCGCCGCAGTGGCCGAGCCAGAGCAAATCCCAGTTATCGCCATATGGAGAGATGAGGTGCGGTGGTATAGTGGAGGGGTATTGGATGAAATGGGAGCCGGCTGCGAAAGTAAGGAGTTGAGATTTTAGACGTGTGTCCCAGTCCATGTCATCTTCGAGAATCAGTACGCTGGTTAGATTTTGTTCGACAATTCTAGGCAAGTAGAATGATGTTAGATTGTGTGCCGGACAGAAAGACATGGATGGCAGTGAAAGAGAAACGTACTTTCGAACAGCATTCATATGGCCTCTCCAACTACCCAAGTTTGACTCCCACAACTTCACCCTATCAACGCCATACGGAACAGCCTTATCCGTAATCGTCTCCCCCTTCACTCCATCCACCCATTCAATCTTGAAGCCTGTCAAACTACTAATCAAGGTGAGAGCATCTCTTTTGTCACTTCTTTCCGGTAATCCCACTGCAAATATCTTTTGGAACCCAAGTGTACTATTTGAAATATCGGAAGATCCATGAGCTGGTCTATATTTTTGGAGAAGATTGGAGGAATAATGAGTTAGGTAGGAAGGCGTAGAAGTATTGAGAAAGACAATGAAGAGGAGAATACTAATACAGAGTATAGCAAAGGGGAAGGCACGGAGGTGTATCATTTTGGTGATTTAGGAAATGTTTTACTGCAGCAAAAAGATGCAGATGTAAGGAAGAAGGGGGGAGGTGGGGGATGAGGGGGTGAGGGGGTGAGGGGGAAGAGAAGGTGGCGCGCCAGTGAATCGTAATAAGTATCGTATCATGCGACGATTCGTTTGGTATTTAGAAACAAAATCTAGACAAACATCTGAATTATAGAGGAAAGTTTGGGATTGGGATTGGATGATAATAAAAGTGAAGTGGTGCAATCTGAAGTACTAAATAAATTACAAACGAAGAAATGCACCTTCCCGTCATGGCAGTCAAGGTTCCGTGCAAATTTCAAGGTTTCAAGCCACATTTTATGGACAAGAGAACATTGTCTATAATGAGAAAGCAACACTGAACATAATCTTTTGATTTGTAAAAGATGAAGCTGTAACTCTTAGCACTTCTTTCATTCTCTACCATCAACTTTTGGATGTTGCAAGTTGTTGAATCTCGTCCCAAGTATGCGGGAAGTTACATGCTGTGCTCCATCAAGGTAACACACAATGCCCCCCAGCCCATAACGTTGTGCAAGGTTATTGTATATCCAGAGTTTGTTTTTGTTTGCATGTCTGGTTGGAACTTCTTGACCTCGACACTGTGATACGTATTATGTTCGTTTGATGATTCCTGACTTTAAATCTTCTCGCCTGCAAGAGTCCTTGCATCTCAATATCACCTTGGACATCTCATCTATCAAAGTCTGATTCAAGATAAAAGAAAATACGGCTAGCTGGATAACAAGAGGCTTCTACTACTGCAGGAACCTGCTCGGTTCCGAACATACATACCCCTTTCATCACCAAATCTGCTCAGGTTCAAGATAGGAGAAGCTAAGTAGCTCCAATGCCGATTGTAGATTTGACTAATGGTCTTATTCTATACCAATCTCAACCATAAAGTGGCTACATGGAGGATAGACAACAAACCCGCAGAGAATGGCATGTGATCTTTGTTTTCAACACCTGCTTTCCATAGTAGAAAAAACATCTTCTACATCTCTTATGGGCAATGTGGCATGATAACCGAGGCGAGCGGGTGTTTGGCAGTCCCGTAAGCCATACTTTGCTACAACGTTGTTTTCAAACGGGACTATAATCCTTCTGTCGTTTCACTAATTATAGAGAGGTGGATGAGTGACCTCAGGTTTATCCAGACGATGCGCTTCATCTTGGCACAATGACATTTGCGAGCTTGTTGGAGGACTTGGCGGAGGAAGGTTAAAAGGACGCTAGATGTTGTTGTAGAATCTGGCCACAGCGTGAGGTATCATTGTTGGAGGTTTATAGGTTGTAATGGTCCCTAGATCTGACTTTGGCAGAGCATTATGTTGGAAGTAGTGTCGGTCAAGCATATTTGAAGCTTTACCAGTAGATATGAGATGCTTCTACTGAGAACTAATTACCTTCTAGAACCTTTCGCAGTCCACCTTTTTGCGTCAGCAGACTTCTGCATGTCCAATGTTTGTCGATGGTTCGAAATAGCCTACAGATACCCCAGATTTGAATTCGAGGGCAAAGTCTCTTTGAACCTTGGAAGGGGGTGATAATGGCTGCTAAGTAAGGACAATGGTAGGTTTATTAGCAGTCCGCTATCTTCTGTCAGCAGGAGTCTCAGGTTACACATTCAAAGTCGGCTTCTAAATTTGGAATGGAAATCAATCAGTTGAGTAGGTTGATCAACACAGCGTCAAATAATACCTAGGTATTCAAAGTATTGATTGATTTAGGTGATGTGATATGGAGGCGATATTTTCGGAACGGGTTTAACTAGCGCAACGTGCTATACACCTATTGGAGTAAGGGTATCGCGCTGATGTTGAGGCGGCTTGTAATGCCCCTGTTGGCTAACCTCTCATATACGAGCGAAGGAATTCGCAGGTTGAAAATCAATACAAAATCAACAACATGAGATTTTAAACCATTTTTACATCCAATTAATAGCTCAGCTTCTGTTGTTGATAATGCGAATACTTGAAGTTGTTTTGAACAATCAAAGTGATGTATGTTGTGAAGTGTATTAAGTACCTAGTAAGTCTTTAGGAGGGCCAACTCGGACGGTCGTACCCCTCTATCGCAGGATCGACAACGATAATCCACTAAAAGCAACCCTAAATTGATCCTCGTACATGCTTTATGGGACTCCCTAGCAGCAGTGAATCTTTATGAAAACCAACCAACAGTAATGAAGAATTTCTTGCTATTACTTCCAAGGTTGATAAACAATATTTTGTGAAGTAGGTAGTCATCTATAATAATTCTTAACTTAATATATATACTTTCTTTAGCTCGTTCTAGAGTTGATGTTGAACAGTTGGGTGTCATCGTAAACAACCTTAACATTCACCGGGGAATCCATTTCCTAGCATTCACATTTGTCTACGTCACAGTACGAGGCTTATCCGCAAAGGGAAACACATGATTGAAACTTCTCGATTATTGATTATCGATTGCGAACTGCCAGAAACACGAGACCTTATAACTTCAACAACTATTCTACAATTATTCTTGATGAAATAGTTTATAAATCAATTTCTACCAACGACGACATTAATGACCCATCGCTGGAACTGGAATTTATGTCATGATGCGAACCAAGCCATCGTCGTCGCTGCAGAAGACGTACGATGAATGTTATTTAATATGTTCAACGGCTGTATACTTTGAGGGGCAGGTCAGTACTCCCTACCAAGATTACCTAGTCTTCACTTGGAGCATTTCAAGATTGGAAAGAGAGAATACTGATGAGTTGTTCTACAGGGGAATGAGGCAGAAGCTTTACGATCATGGCGATCGGCTCTCGATCAAATATACTATCACAATGCATATCGAGTTCCTGCAGGCTATACACCCAAATCCGAGACCGAGAAGGCTTTGAAGGATAGTTTGAGATCTATGGAAATGCAATGCAAAGAACGTGTCGATTTATTAGAAGCTCTGAAAGCATCGCGGGAAGATAAGGATAATGGAGAAAAAACACCACCGGATGAGACAAGCAGCGGCGGCAGTGGAAGATTCAAATCATTTCTGAAATCAGGACGAGCTTCTTCGGACTCTCAGACTACATCTACAAGTAATACGACCAACACAATTGGGGAGGGCACGATTCCTGCTGTCAATTATGATGGGTTACCAAAACCTACCCCGCCTCCATTACCGCAAAGACCTTCGATGGCTGCAAAGAATAGCTCGGAGATGGCTGTGGTTGGTGGTAGAAGTATGTCAAGTTCTTCAATGGCACCGCCAACGGTGTCTTCATCAAGGCCATCCGCCTCAACGTCCCATACGTCTCTTGCACCGCCACATAAAATGTCGAAAGAATCGAGGAGTTCCAGTCCTGAAAAGGGAGCAAGAACAATGCTACAGACATTGAGATCTGGCGATTCTAAGAAAAGCAAGAGCTCTCGATCAAATCAAAGGAAGGGTGATAACCCTGTTACCAACAAAGCTGCTACCTTGGCATGGAATACCATGAGTAGAAAGGGGAAAGATAAAGATAAATCGGCCCATTCCCAAGATCCAGAGACTGATAATAGCACAACCAACCTAACTGATGGTCGGCCTAATTTTTCCGATCCATTCAAAGGGAGCCAATTACCTCCGAAACCAGTTCGATATGATAGCACAACAAGAACTCTCGTGCCAGAAACACGACCGCCGCGAAAATCACCTGTTGACTTACTGACTGGCATGAATGATTTGGTGGGAGCTACCGGTCGATCAAATGGATATCCCTTTCCTCCAACAGATCCAGGTCAACCAGGTGCTGTTTCTGGACATTCCCTCACTACTGCCACTATGAAGGACTTAATTGGACTCGATTCTCCACTGATGCCACCACCTGCAGAGCCTATTACTGGCCTATTATCGCAACCTCCTCCAGCAGAGTCCTCTACTACATCATTCGCACAACTCAAGAAAGGACCTCCCCCACCTCCACCCCACTCAAGAACACCAGGTAAATTTGAACCGTTGAAATACCCGACTTATCTCCAGGAGTATCCCGATACGATAGCCAAGAAGGGAAACCCCGATGGCATAGTACCTCAGCGAAGGAGACCAGCCCCAAGACTAGCCTCAAATTCTGATCTCACAGTGTCATCAAATCGCCTACAAAGAAAGCCTGTATCTGCAAATAGTTCATCGCCAAGACGTAAAGATGAGAGCAAAAGGTCACGAGGCAAGGAAGTTAGCCGAGTACCAGGAGATGACACTTCGTCTCAAAGTGCGAACGATGACACCAGTATTGAAGAACCACGAACTCGACCCAAGAGAAAGCAAAAACAGGTGGTATCGCCAATCCTTGCTGATCCAATGACACCAACATCAGAGGAGTCCAATGATTCTGCTACGGATACAGTCAAGAATGCTTGGGATGAGAAAGTAAAATATTTGATGAAGAATTTGCCGAAAGGAGTCGATGAAGGGGCTGCCAAACAAATTTTTAATGAGATTGTAGTTCAAGGTGACGAAGTACACTGGGATGATGTCGCCGGTCTTGAGGTTGCTAAGAACGCACTTAAAGAAGCCGTCGTTTATCCATTTTTACGACCAGATCTATTCATGGGCCTTCGCGAACCAGCTCGTGGTATGCTTTTGTTTGGTCCTCCAGGTACTGGTAAGACTATGTTGGCAAGAGCGGTTGCGACTGAATCAAGGTCTACGTTCTTCTCTATCTCAGCTAGTAGTTTGACCAGCAAGTTCTTGGGTGAATCTGAGAAGCTTGTACGAGCTCTGTTTTCTCTCGCAAAAGCACTGGCACCAAGTATTATTTTTGTTGATGAAATCGATTCTCTTCTTTCTGCACGCTCTGGAGGAGAGCATGAAGCTACAAGGCGGATTAAAACCGAATTTCTCATTCAATGGAGTGATCTACAAAGAGCTGCAGCAGGTAGGGAGCAAACAGATAAGGAAAAGGAAAGGGGAGATGCCAGCCGAGTGTTAGTACTCGCTGCAACTAATTTGCCATGGGCAATTGATGAAGCTGCCAGACGACGATTTGTGAGAAGGCAGTATATTCCTTTGCCTGAGGATGAGACTAGGGCCAAGCAACTAAATACTCTGTTGGGACACCAAAAGCATGGCTTGAAAGATGGCGATATTCAGGAGTTGGTCAAATTAACCGATGGTAAATTTTGTTGTTCCCGTAGTTGAATTATTGCTAACGTACATAGGATTTTCGGGATCTGATATTACAGCATTAGCCAAGGATGCAGCCATGGGTCCTCTCAGGTCTCTTGGAGAAAAGCTATTGGAAATGACCATGGATGAAATTCGTCCAATGCAAATTGAAGACTTTAAGGCTAGTTTGGTCAATATCAGACCAAGTGTAAGCAAACAAGGACTTCAAGAATTCGAGGATTGGGCAAAGGAGTTTGGTGAACGTGGAGGTTGAGGTTACGATGGCATTTTTATATGTACATGACTTTGTGTAAAATTATTTTAGCTTTTGGGTCTTTTAGGTTAACAGGATGGATATGGTGTCTCAGCATACAATAGCATCAATGGGTTTGGGAGAGGCATGGGAAGGTCCTCGATACCTGGAAGGGATATTAAGGCTCGGGAGTTTAGGGTCTTGGGAATTGAGACTCTTTACATGAAGAGCTGGTCTGTGCCGTTACAAACCCAACATACGCAATAGATAGATATATTACATGATGTGTTCATTGTCAATGTCATTTTCCAAATGGCATTCATGACACAATCCCCATCTTTATACACACCCTGTGCGCATATGATACACCTTGAACGCCATATATGCATATCCACCCGTTTAGATTTTCATTTTCATACAAGCCTTACTTCTTCACCATTTACACTTTCATCCGCCTTAACCACCTCACCCTTTCCCCATCCCTCTATAAACCACTCGCTCCCCTCAACCCCCCTCGGATCTTTCTCAAAACCCCAACGACTCCAACTACCTTTCCTGATATGTTTTGCCATTAATTTGCGTTCTCGTTCAGATATTCGTTCTTCTGCAGTTGGGATCGGCGGACGCTCGGAGATGGGGCTACCGAAGGGGGCAATGATGGAGGATACGACGTGACGAACTGTTTTGGAAGTTCTCCAGCCAGGGGATATGGATATTACGTCGCCGGTACGGAGGGAGGAATTTGGATCGTGAACGAGGAGATGCGACGTTGCGTTGAATTTCTGGATGGGGGGTCAGTGAGGGGAGAGGCTTGGGGGTTTTTTCTTTTTTTCGAGGAATCGAGGAAAGGGTAATGATATAGCAAAAGTATAGATGAGGAAAATACCTTTTGAATATGTTGATTCCATACTTGTCTTCCAACTCGTACTTTTACTGTTTTTGCCATGAGGCCGCTTGATACCACCACTGCATTGATCTGCCGCGACGCATGTGCGGCGACCTTTGTAGCAGAACTGACTGCTCTCTGCATGGGCATTTTGAAGAGGGTATTAAATTGGCAGATACTTTGGCGCAAATTGGTACTGAGGGGAAATTTAATCATCATTCGCTACTTGATATTTTGATTGCTACCATTCAGATCTTAGACTTTTAGAAACGTTTTTCCGATTCCGATACAAGCCTCTGCACAGCCACAATTGTGGCGTAACTTTTCTAAAACCCCCACCAATAAACATGACGTTTCTGCCTTGCAGCACAAAAAAATATAAGAAACAGAGTCTCGTCTTCTCTTTGAATTTGTTTTTCTTTTGTAAGACAGTTCATATTTAAAAATAACTTCATTTGAGATTTAACCTAAGACAGTGAGTTGATGTGTTCATGTGTTTGCGACATCATTCTCTTTGAGTTTAAAGGCACACGTTCCTGATCGGAGACGAAAACAGAAACACAATGTTTATGTTAAGAAATGGTATGTAAATAGTCCGTCCCATCTCCACCTGCCCCTCATTCCGTCTTCATCGCCAGCTTTTCAAAAGCAAAGCGCAAATGAAATACATGATTTCTCTCCTGTAACAATATCTAACGCATCCATACAACAGTCGGCAAATTGATCTTTGGTGATACATCCAAAGAATCCTTGATCGAGCTACCCCAAGGCCAACTTTATCTCGTTCGACCGTTATCCCCCAAAGGATATTCCGAACTTATATTCCCCGACGCAGCAGCGAAGATTAGAAGGACAGGCCAAGAATTTCAATATCAGCTTGTGATTCAAAGAGCTTACGAGGAAGGTGAAGAGGAATTACTTGACGACGAGGCTGCGGACGACGAAGACGGTACAGCAGCTTTATCAGGCGACCGCGACGAGAAAACATTCTTGCTAGACGAAAGTTTACATTTCCGATCAGAGATTCGCGAAGGCGGCGAAAAGGTCCTTGCGTGGAGAGATCTGAGCGGTGACGCGGGCGATTTGTACGAATTTGTTTGCGACGTTTCGATAGAAAATAGTCAGGTTCAGTCATTTGAACTTACAGCTGTCCATTGTCAGTTTGAGAGGAAATTCAGGAGGAATTATTTAACGGCTACCGAGCAGGAGCTAAGTCAATTTGCGTTTGAGGAGGAAGAACCAATTCCGCATGCTAGTCCGCCTATAAGTCCTACAACTTTGAGTCCTGTGCAATCGTTCCCAGCTATCGATCAAGCAGTTACTAGAAGTACGGTAAATTCGCCACTCAAGGGAGATATGAGTCCTGTTACGAGAGGGTCGAGGGCGCCGCCCAGAAGTCCATCGCCGGTCGATGAAGGTCCAACAAAGGCACCGGCTGTTGCTCAACATCCCGAGGCCATTTCTGTATTGGCAGAAGAGATCGCTGAGTTACATTTGTTCGACTTTGTTTCTGGTTCCTTTATTAAGCAGGATGAGGAGGTTACAGCAACCGTTGCTGAGATTGGAAAATGGCAGTATTGGCTACAAATCACTGGCAAGGAGAGAGACTGGTTAGGTCAAGCTGTTGTTGCAGATATCAATCCAGTTTTCAACTTCGAGTATAAATCCTTTATCTTCAACGCTTACACGGCTGATAATCAAGCATTTTCATGGCTTCTTCGATTCCAAGACCAGGAGACTATCACAAGATTCCAGGAGGGTTTGATGCAAGCTTTGTGGGAACAGTTGAATGAGATTAAGTGGAATAAGAGCAAGGAAGATGAGAGAGACTATGTTCTTGAAGCCTTTCAGGATCTTACCATGGAGGACGCACCGGATTTTGTTGAGGGCGAAGAGGAAGAGGAAGAAGAGGAAGAAGAAGTGGAGGATGAGGACGATGGCCAGAGAAGCGAACATTACGACTCTGATGAGGAGGAAGATGATGTGGTTACTAGGGACGACGATGGAAATGTCAACTCGCAACTCGCGGTCGGATACAAGCACGATCGATCTTTCGTTGTTCGAGGGTCCAAAATTGGTGTTTTCAAACATACACCCAATAACAATCTGGAGTTTTCAACCAACATTTCGAAAGTTCAAGCACCAAATGGCAAACTTTTCAGTCCAAAAAAAGTTATGCTTCACGCCGAGGACACAAATATGATTCTTCAAGATGAGCGGAATCCCAATTCTCTCTTTAAGATGGATTTGGAATATGGAAAAATTGTCGACGAATGGAAAGTCCATGATGATATTCCTGTCGACACTTTTGCACCCGAAAGCAAATTCTCTCAAATGACAGGAGAACAGACTTTCCTCGGCCTTTCCCGAAATGCTCTCTACCGTATTGATCCTCGTCTTGCAGGCAACAAACTCGTCGATTCCGAACTCAAACAGTACGTGTCCAAGAATGATTTCTCTGCTGCGGCAACCACAGAGAAAGGATACATCGCAGTCGCTAGCAACAAGGGTGATATCCGTATGTTTGATCGCCTTGGCATTAACGCCAAAACCCACATCCCAGCTCTTGGTGAACCTATCATTGGTCTCGACGTCAGTGCCGATGGTCGTTGGGTTCTGGCTACTTGCCGCACTTATCTTCTTCTCATCGATGCTCTCCAAAAAGAAGGCAAAAATGAAGGCAAACTCGGCTTCGAGAAGTCATTCGGTAAAGACTCAAAACCTCAACCTCGTCGTCTTGGTCTCACTCCAGCCCACGTCGCTCAATTTCAACATGAGACTGGCGCTGCTCTCTCGTTTACACCAGCTCGCTTCAATACCGGTGAAGGTCTTTCCGAAACATCTATCATTACGGCTACAGGTCCTTTCATCGTAACATGGAATATGAAGAAGATTTTAAGAGGTAGCAAGGATCCTTACAGCATCAAACGCTACGCTGAAGAAGTTAAGGCGGATAATTTCAAATATGGCAGTGATAAGAATGTTATCGTGGCATTACCAAATGAAGTTAATATGGTAGCAAAACAAAGCTTCAAGAAGCCTACGAGGGAAAGTATTGCGACACCAGTTAGAGTTGGGTGGAGCAATGGGAGAAGGGAAAGTGCGAGGATTGGGGGAAGGGATAGTGGGAGGTATAAGTTGGGGAGAGAAGATGTGGTTAATAGTCCCTACTAAGTACTTAGTACTCAGATGTGGGATTTGACCTGGGGATGAATGGATGGGAGTGATAATGGTGGGATGGAGTGCGTCGGGAGTTTAGTCGAGGCTTTTCGGGTGCTTTTTTTTTCTGGAGTGAGGGATTTTGATTCTTTTTTTTGCGCTTTCCTTTTCGGGGAAACGAACGCTTGATTCGATTCGATTCTATTGAAGTGCGTTTAGTTTCATATGAAGATCGCTGTTTGACGGACATTTTGAGACAGATGATTCAAGGATAGGAATAACAAGCAGTAAGAGATATCATGGGAACTCATACAATTCACACAAACAGAAAAGTATGATGGTGCAGCTGGGAATGTCAGCAGGAAAGGCACGGATATGTATTTAGTCAGGCGGGCTTGTGAGATAGCTTTAGCTTAGTTAGTAGAGAAGTAATTGAATTACTATCACTCTTACTGGTTGTTACTTGTGCATGAACGTGCTAGTGAACGTGTCTTTGTATGTTTGTGATTATGTTGATGGATATTGTGGGTGTTAAAAGGCTTATTTGATGGCTAAGATCTGGGGATGGAATTGGATGTTGGAATAGGAACAGTTCATTGCTATGAGTTGAGAAGATACATAGGTATTCATTGGGCAAGGAAAATGTATACTGTAGTGATTAGTAGAGAATCAACATCCTTTTCTAAAGTAGCTCATAGTAGTGTTTTGATCAGGTGAAAAGTTTCATTCTGTGAGAACATTGGGAATTGTGGAGATCAATATCGATATTGAATTTCTTGAATATTGAATCTTGTATCATAAATCCTTGAATCTTGACTCCTTGATTTGGTGGTAACCTATCTGATAACTAAAAGAAAATGAATGGATAAATGGTCAATGGTCATCTAACGCAGCTGATTTCCTGATGAACTCTCGTTTGTTCGAATTTTCCAAATCTCCTCCCCTGTTCACCGATTCCGAGTTCATTGATA
>NGKG01000005.1:199615-224644 GCA_002162505.1 Myriosclerotinia scirpicola | reverse complement strand
CCGGCGCCAGCACGCGATACAAAACCGAGCCATCATCCACCCCCAACGCAACCTCATTAAACACGCCCTCCAACGCCACCAACCCCTCATACAAATCCCCCGCCGCCCTCGTCTCCTCCTCACCCCGCGCCACCCCTCGCACACTAAGCGCGTATTCCAGCAGGGACTGATCGTCCGCCACAACACTGCTCAATAGATACGGTAGATGGCTCGATAATAACCAACTGCGCGCATCGGTGACGGGTAATGCGTTGATGACATCTTTTTCCGTCATGCCCTGCAGTTCCTGCATGGATTTTGGTAGGGGGGAAAAGAGCGCAGAGGGTTTGTTGGGGACGAAGGCTTGGTAGTAGTTTTGTAGGTAGTTGACGGCGGTATGTTGTGCGCTTGCGATGTGGATACACATGGTCACCGCATCGACCAATTCCGCAAATGTAGTAAGAGAAGGGAATGTGGGGATGTTAGCTCCAGTACTCGATTGAATTTCCGAGACCCAGGATTGGAGGTACGAATCGTTGGCTACAGATGTGTCTGTGGGGTAAGAAGAATGCAACATGCCGGACACGAAACGATGGAGGGTTTGCCACATGAGATGCATATTTTTTGCGTACGCGTAGTTGTGGAATTTTTTGCTCGAGAGTTCGGCGAGGGGGAAGCCGCGGGATGGGAGGTCGTTGGGGATGTAGTTTTGGACGAAGTTGAAGGTTTCATATTGTTTCCTGACCGTACTCAGCGATCCCTCCTTGGTTAACCCGTTGATATTAACAATAACCTGTGGAATCAAAGTAGCTCTCGCCGCGGCATTTAATGGGAGTGTTTTCAACCAATGCGGACTCAATAGTTTGAAAACGGCGTGGTCTTCGGGTAACGTGCGATGAGAAGCGATGATGATACCTTCTTCGATGAGATGGGTGTGTGTGAGATGAACGCCTAGTTCGTGGGCGTGCCAGTCGGATACTTGAGCGCATTGTTTTGCGTAGCGCCAGGGCCAATCTGTTGCTTCTGAAGATTTGGGAGAGGAGGGAGAGGTGCGTTTATTGAAGAGGGTTAGGGAGGTGGTTATATTGGTTTTATAGTCGAGGATAATGGCGACGGGGTGTAGAGCGCCGGTAGGGAGGAGACTGGGGTGGTGTTAGTGAGGTGATGTGGGTTTGACTCAGCAATTACGAGATGCGGTACTGGAATGACATGACGGCTAGTCCCGCTTAAACCCTCTTCATCCTTCCGGATCGGATCGTGTCAGGCTGATTGCAGGGTTGACTGCAGGGTTGACTACAGGGCTGAGAACTTTCCAGCTTATGTACGTACTTGCGCATGCTTATGATACGTTATTCGTAGCTTCGAGGTTACCCAACCAGGAGTGATTACGAAAAATTACGGGGCTTACGAGACGTAGCTCGTAGTTCGTGTCGCAAAGGAGTGCCAAATAAAAAACGAAATGAAAACCCAACGAATCACTTACTGAAAAAGACTAACACTCGCACACCCAAACCTCTTCCCATCATCACTCTTCAATGTTTCCCCCTGCCCCACCCCCGCAAACTCCCGAAAATAACTACAATCCTGAACATACAACCCCCCCTCCCTCTCACCCTCCTCAATAACCCTCAACGACTCCGTCTTTCCCTGAGCACTAGCCGCCGCCTTGAATTGTTGAATCCACACCCTACTAGCCTTCTTGATCGTAACCGGATTAACCCCCGTGAACTGCTGTTGAGCATACACTTCATCAGAATACCAATCCTTTCTCGTGCCAATGTTAGCCATTTTGCCAATATCTCTTCTTTCATCAAAGAGCTTTTGATTTACACTTTCGATGAGAGCGAAAGAACGCTGGTTTGGTTCATCGTAGAGGAAATCTAGGAATTTTTCGGGGATGACTTTTTGGACGATGGGAGCTGTGGCGAAGAGACGATCTGCTTGGAAGATTTTGAGGGAGTGGAGGAAATCGGTTTTGGGCTCTAAACTTAAATGCGGTGGGAAGCCGTCGGAGCCTGGGGTCTGGAACTGGAAGCGTTCTTTCTTTTCGGCAAGAGAGATGGGGGCAGTAGGGAGATAACTTTCAAATTGGTGAACGTCGAAGAATGAGGCGAATCTTTGTATTGCTTAGTTAGTTGTTTGTAATGTTTGTTTTGAGGGTTACATACGATTTATTGATGAGGTTATAGACTTCTGAAACTGCTTTCTTGGTACCAACATACGTTCCCGTGGCGAAGTTAGATGTATCAGAATCTTCTTTCAGTCTATCATGTTCTCCGACGAAGATGGAGTGAGCGACAAGTTCTGACTTAAGAACACCTTTGTTCCATTCAATGGGCAAAGGCTTATGCAATGGATGCTTAGCTTGTCCATTGTGTAAAAGATTTTCAACCTTTTGCAAGATACCCGACATGTTGAAGGAGTAATTGAAGATATAAGCGAAAAGATTAAAGACAAATGTGAAGATACGTTTGATGTAGGTAGTTGGGGTTTAGAGAAGTTATGAGCTGAGGCCTGGTGTAACAACAGAAAACAGGCAAAGGGGCACAGCACGAATATGTATACTAGTTGGGAATGTAAACCAAAACTAATTGACTTGTTTCCTCTCCTGAATGAGGGAACAGGAGCGAAATATAGAAAAATTCATGGCAGTGCATCGATGCCGCTCGGTGTGAGCGACTCCAAGAGCCAGAGCTGACTTGGATAAGCCATTACAGACATTTTAGGGTCTAAGATGTGACGAGAGTAAGCATATGGCTCAGCTGAAGCCCCATTTGCTTAACGCCTTAATATCTGGCTGATGTAAACATGAAAAAATGTGCAAACATATCAAATGGGGACCAAGTATTTCACAACAGACATCCATCATACCATGTACGCCAAGATCACATATGCCCGAATCACCAGATTTTTTGCGAAATTCCTTATTGAGCAAAGTAAAAGTTTCATTTCTTGCTACTTCTCCGAGAATTTTTTTTATGGCCCTTCGTTCATTTCATTAATATTACCGTTGAATCTTCATGACCGTAAGATACGACATAGTTCAATCTCGGTGGACTTTTCGGTCTTCAAAAGTGACTATATCGCTAATCTTTTCGGTGGTGCTTCATGCTTCGCGCTGTTAGTATAAATGGCTAATAACTCCTCGCTGAAGTCATCCAACAAAATAATGTCGAATTGCTTTCTCCACCTTTGTACAAATGACTTTGATCGATATAGGTGACTCAAGCCATTCTTCCAAGCCACGATTTCAACTTTCCATCCCCTCAAAAGAGCTTTCTCGACATTTCTGAAAAAGCCTGCCGAGTACTCCGCTTCAGCCCCATCCCCAGTTGCCAGAACGATGGTTGATGGTTTTGTGAAATCAAGTAGAGTTTCAAGTAATTTCATATGTAAAATCTCATCAACGCCCTGTTCGACGTTTGCTTTGACGGACATATTTGTGTATGGAGTTTCAGACCCGCTCGACTGCCCGGTTAAGTATCCATTGCCCCGCCCCCGCAGCGCTTTCTTGGGTGTCACATCCCTAGCTTTCCACACCCTCTCTAAGATATTGGTTTCGTAGCCACATTCCCGGGCCTCGGCGAAATGGGCTGGTAATTCTGTATCTGTATAGTGGCTTAATTTGGATCCAACTAAGATTCGACGGGCAACTGGCCGATTCCTCTCCATAATGAATGCTAGCGAGCGATATGAGAAAGGTGGAGTTTTTTTCATCTGCACCCTTTCAGGAATTGCTCGTGCAAGTCTCAAAGCTTGATTGAATCCAATCATAATGTTGCTACAATCAACAAATACGTGAATTGCTTCTGGGTCAGCAGAAGATTGTACATCGATCGTGGTATTCAAAAGTGTGTTTTTGTTGATACCTAATTGATCCGATAGCTTCTTGGCTATCTTAGTTCTCTTCTCCTCAAGAGTCAAGTTGTGTAGAGGGTATACGGCACCAGGGTCGAAGTCGTTATTAACATCAACAACTGGAACGTGGTTGAATAGGCTTGGATTGGATAGTTTTGCAGATTTCGATCGTGAAGGTGTTTCTACCTCCGATTCGAGCCCGCTACTCTCATCCGTCTGTGAAGAGCGGGACAGCTCCTGTCGCCGCGTCTGTCTCCTTTGTAGCCTTGGTGATTGACTATCAAAGAGACGATCTGCAGCATATGGAGAGCTGTAGACTTTTTTCGGTGGCGAGGCCTCCCCTCCCGACTCCTTTTCCGAAAACGATACTAGGTCTTCCGAGTCCTTTCCCAGATCCCGTGTGCTCCGTCGCTTTAGCTTGGGGAGTTTCATTCCATGAACCTGATCTTTCCATCGTACCTCTTTCAATTTTGTAACATAGGCCTCGAAGATATCCGTAGTATCCGAATCATCGGTGGCAGAGGATAGCAGATTGTCTAGAGCAGAAAAGTCCCCCCCAGAAGCAAACGACGATGACGGTGATTCATATGGTTCAGCATCAAACTCTTGACCAGTTGTATTGGCATCCACACCCAAGTAATTCCAGATTGGTGTGAAATCACCTAATGTGCTGCTAGCACATCTGTCTGTGGCCGAGGGCTCATCTTTAGGTGAGCAATATTCGGGGTTTGAAAGCTCATGGTTTAGAGTGGGCGTACTCGAAGTAGAGAGGCGATGGTGAAGGTCAATGGCGGAAATTAAGTCCCATGGCTGGGAGGTGTGAGGTTCGCCCATGTAATTAATTCGAGGATCGACCTGGCAAAGATGCGCAAGTCGAGATTATTCTATGTATGGTTGCTAGTAGTATGATATTGATACTGTGATGAGGATTGAAGTTAGTGATCTTGATACATCTCATAGAAAGGATCGTGGCGAAGTGTATTATTCGTCGCGCCGAACTTACAATAAACCGGAAATGATATTTGCAAGTATTAAACATACTTTCCGCTAGAGATGGCGAAGTTGATATTGGTATTGTTGATTAGTTGTAAGAAGTTGGATGGTTGATTAGAGCTTCCAGGTTTCTTCAATTACGGTGAATAGTGTTAACCTTACCTAGCTGGAGCACCTACTAGGTATTGATTGACTTCAGCCACTGAAGCTACTAGGGTACTGTACCTTGCCCAGTGTATTAGTGCCCAGGTGGGTGGTATTAAGTTATTAGTATCTTATTAGTGCCAGATTTTAGTGGTAGATTTGCGTGGCAAAATCCCTATTTAACAAACATCAATCGGATAGGTTACCGAACACATCCAGTCAATAATACCTCGAGTTCTTTCAATAAATCCATTTGAAGCTACTCGAGTATATAATATATATTCTTTCTTCTTGCAAGAGAGTTCTTCTATCCAACATCTGAGTTTCAAACAACCTAAAGTTTAGACTGACTGATTAGGCTTTCCCAGTGGAAACCAACAACTCTTCGTATTCGTATGTTACAATTGGATGAAATTGTTATCAGAAACTGGCTATAAGTATGCCTTACCATCTCTACCATTTCTACATTCTATTGGCAGTAGTTTCCTTCTGGCAAAATTGCTTTTATTGCCAAAGTTGTAAAGTTCAAAGTCATGACCGAAGTGGTTTTGCATTGCAATCTAAGTAGAACCTCCATTTTGTATCTCGAAAATTATGCATACTATGCCCCATATCACCTTCATGTAAAAACTAACCGTGGTATTATCTCATCGCACCCAACACCCATTCTCCGAGCTCGTACCTCAAACCCAAAGTCCATCACATGTGTCCAGTTGGCCTTCACCCCAAGATTTAATGCGAACTCCATGATCATTATCCATTATCATCAATTTGGTGCTCCTTCATTCCAACACAAAGCTTTCCCTCCCCCATGTTACTTTCCATCCTTTTTGCTACTTCCAATTCCAAACCATGACAGAAAGCTTCCTCTCTTGCTATCAGGAGAAGTGGATGGAGAATTTGAGAGGACACTGGATGATCTACGCCTCTCACGTGGTGTGTAAATCACCTCTGATGGTTTGCCTATGCATTCATATACGTTAGATTCGTTCAACAAATTGTCTTTCTATCCAAGCGCCTGTATCAAGAAAGATAGCGTGGACATTACTTACGGATATTGCCCGCTCCTCCAATACCATATGATCTTCGTCGCTCTTCCTGTGTGTCAGTTGCTATTGGTTCAAAGCTCTCTCCGAAGATATTGTTTACGGTTCCGTGTCCATCGCCGACGGGTGGAAAATGCGATGCCATTGTTGAGGAATTTCTTTTATGTTGAGGTGATTGTTCTGTTGACTGGGTTGGTCTTGATGTTGCTGCGAGGAGATAATAACCACCAAATTCTTTGTTTAAGTTATCTGTCTGCCGAGGCTTCGTACTTTTCGAAAGGTTCAAATAATACCAGTGCTGATCAAACGATGACACAATTGGCTTTTGCTGATAATTGTGTTCAGGTTCGACAGGGCTATGATCTGAAGAAACGAGAAGTTGTTCACGGGAAGTGTTGTGCGCAAGATATGTCGTATATGACCTTCGTCCCGCAATACTAGACGATAGTTTCGATTTGATTCTCGAATGTGCTGACTTTTTTGAGTTTGATCTCGAACATGAAAAGGATGACGACGAAAGAATGAAGGGTGTGAGGGACACCATTTCTATATCTATATACGTATCTACGTCAGATTCGTCAGATTCGTGGGGGCAGATTGGCAGATGATAGATAGAAGGGATGAACGGGAAACGAAAACGCAGATTGGACGAAGCAACCTGGCATACCAAATATATACACCACAAAGTACTTGGTTCCCTGGAGACAATCTTTGATATTTTAGGTATCATACATATGGTGGAGATATCTCAACGGTTCTTCATAGGATACCAAAGATACTTGTTCGATTGGCTGACCATGAGATATTGGTTGCGGTATGACGTTACATGATCGAAATCGTTCATATGAGGAGGAATCTCATCTGCTTTGGATAGCATAGGCATATCTGAACGGTTTGTTGCAACAGACATACACACCGATTGGTTCCTATAAAAAGCATGCATCCTCTCCGGCGCTGAATGGTTAATTTGCACGTACCCAACTGTATCTGACGCATATGCATGAAGGCTCGCGAAGTTAACATTGGCAGGGGTAAAGAGAAGAGACACGATGAAAATATAAGAGATTGCCGCAGGATGCTAAGGAACACAAGCTTTGTGGGGGTACTGGGGTGTAAATCTAACGGCGAGATTGGTGCCATACAGGGCATGCAACGTTATCTTTATCCCCGTCCAGATCTGCAATAGGTTACCATCCCAGAAACCCCGCATGAAGGTTTTTGCGGGGTACTTGATATCAAAAGGTATCAGCTTTTTGCAGCTAATTTGTTAAATTCCATCTTGCTCAAAGATTCGACCTCAATCCAATTCAACTTTTCAACTTCGACGTCAAGAAATGAGCAAGAAACAATGCCGATATCCGAATAACCACTCCTAACTTCCAAATACACAGTACCACAAAAACGTTTCTCGCGTTACAAATGTCTCAAACTCAGATGCTTTCTTTGCCTTTATCTCCCTACTATTCCATTTTAAACTAATCTAAAGCGCGACACTGAGCTATGAATCGTGGATGATGGGTGATGGGTGATGGATGGTATAAAGGTAATCTTACGAAGCCACCGGATACACAGTGACACCCGTCAAAGATCCCGTTCCTCGCGCTCGAGCGCATGTGTTATGCAAATGTCCGTTTAATCAAATACATCGAGTCTTACTTTTGTGTTACGGTGTCTACTTTTTATGCGAGTATGTTTGGTTGTGGGAAGGTTTTTGGTACTTGTGAGTGGATGCGAGTGAGTCGAATGAGGAGAGGTGGGACAGGTCACAGATCGATCTGGGTGTTATGTCAGGTGGGTGTCCACTGTCAAGTGTGCAGGTAGTATGTCCTGTCATGTGGGATTGATTCGTGCGGTGCATGTGTGCGCACGTGTAAAGTTTGATTTTGAGTGTGATGGGTTTCGAGGTTGGGGGCGGGAATCTTTTTGCTTGACATACCTAGGGAATGAAAGTCGAGATGAGATGGAATAAGATGGGCTGAGAGTTGGGAGGTGGGATATATGAATAGAATGAGACTGGACGAGAGAAATAATCAAGATTAGAGTAAGAAGACTAATTGAACATGCATCAAAAACAACGATATCGGATGAAATATGGCGAGAATTGGCGAGGGAGACGGAAGCGGAGGCATTTTTCCTGCGAGGGGTGGGTAGTTGAACAAAGATTTAAGCGTGGTGATAATGGGAACAAGCTTCTCTAATTATAACATACTTTTTACTTAGGCGTAAGTCTGTTCAGGTATGAGTTTGACAACCTTAGTGGTTGTTGCTGCAGAAGATACATACATGCGTATCGACGATGCGCCCATAGAAATAATCTTATTTTGATTTTCTGATCCCTCCAGCTTCTCCTTTGCATTGTTTTAACCGAAGGCTTCATTCTCCAAATGTGAGTTGAACAATGAACATATTGGAGATATAAGCAGAGCACTTAGGAAAAGAGTACCAAGTACGTAACCCGAAGTTCAAACCTAGCCCGAGCTTGTATATTGAAACCATTTATTAGTTGTGATTCATAAGACCATACCTAATATCTAATGATACATAGATATTGACTTAAAAACCCCCTTTCGCGTATGTACGAGACGAGAGTTGTTTAATATCCAAGTTCCAACATCACAATTAAATATAACCTTAGCCTCCAGAGGTCTTGAGAAACGATCTTGCAGCGCCCAATCATCCTCCAACTATTCCACAAAGATCCTTCATGTGAGTTTGGTATTCACAACACTTCTTCACTGCCTCGCTATAAAAATCGGTAATACACGAGCCTGCAGGCTGCAGCATCTATAAAAAAAATACTAACGTCTACCCAGGCCCCCTTTTCAGATATTTATTTACTCCGCTTTAACTTCCGATTCTTGAGTTGTAAATTTGCAAATCTCTTACGCAAATACAGTAATCCCCATTTAATATACATAATTCTCCCTCCAGCTAGCCGGGCTCCTCAACATACAAGCCCAGTTGAATAAACCCCATCTAAACCACCTTCATCCCATCTCATCTCATATGTGATAAGCTACAAGCCCATAGGTGAGTTTCAAATTTCAATAGAGTATATTAAAATCTGCTTGGGAATTCCAAATTTCCAGCTGTCCCAATATTCATGATTCCACCACTCTTAGTCTGATTTCGTTATCCCATCGTCATATATTCCTGGAGAAATTTTCCATTCTTATTAGCTCTTTAGGCTTCATTCAAGACTCATGGTCGGAAAGTATGACGTTGTAATAAGTATGGACTTCATTTGATCGAGTATTATCCGATACATCTATCTAGGACACCTCTCGTAAGAAGGACCAAGAAGAACCAAAGGATCTCTCGAGTAATTGTGCCAAGACGAGAGCGACTCAAAGTGCAACGCAAGCAAGCAAGAATTCGAAATATATTCTCCGCGACGTATGAAAGAACCATGCAAAATTCCACACGCTTGACTTCGATAACCACGCAATATCTCTTCGAGAAATGAGACCATGATAGCTCAAGATCCACATCTCATCTACGCATGTCCGTATTATACTCCGGAATATATAAGACGAGAATGATGTATTATCCAAGTTTACATTCAACAAGCTAAATACATCTCCATAATATCAAACCATAGTACACAAAATCTAAACTCAACCCACATAAACCAAATACGCAAGCATAGTGCATCAGACAGCAACATTCAAAAGCCGGATCAAAACCCACACATAATGCTACAATGCCCTTTCAAACCCACAAGTAAAACATACCAGCTACCTACAACACAATACTTCTTCAATACAAAAACTGACATAAGCCCACAAAATCAGAAACTTCAAACCAAATCAGGTATCACAAATACATAAACGTACTAAGACAAGGGCCGACGGGTCTTGACACATGGTTACACGACGGAACACCGCATAATATAGCCGTCATTTCATACGTGAAACACTGGAAACTTGAGATTAATATCAAATAACTGATAACCACTAGGCGCAGTGAACATTCAGAAATATGATTACAAAATCACGGAAATGCAATGCGAAATGCCATGAGACGGATACATATGCCAAATGCCAAATGCCACATCCCATATACCATATACCATATACCATGCAAAATACCTTTCTCCTCTCCACTCAAAATCCGTTACTTACCTAACAATCACACACCCTCTCTCTCTTCCGCTCCTGCTCCATTAACCCTATACTGCTCCAAAAGCGCCCTCATTCCATTCTCAGTCCTAGCCTTTCCATTATCCACATTTTTCATCATTCGATTCGTTTGTGCATACGCGTTGAACTGACTATTATCTACTGGGATGTATTTTTTCTCTGTACCTGGTCTAAGTCCATTTCGCTGTAGTGTTGGACCACTAGCTGTAAGTCTAGATGAAGTGGTTTGCGCAGTGTCCATTCTAGAGCCGGAATCCGGGATCGCGACTTCCAAAGATTGCGGCCGAGGTGAAGGATTATCAGTAGCTTGATCTTCGCTATCGGATTTCGTGAGATCGATAAGATAGGGATTTGTTTTTTGATGAGAATTCTTTGGTGGGGGCTTTTGAATGCTGCTGGTAGCATTAGGTATAGAGGTGCGAGAGTTAGTAATTCGGTGTAGAAGGGTAGAGACGCGTGGAGCGGATTCTACCCATATTGCGTCTTCGTTGTCGGCTTCACTATCGTCTATTATGACAGGATTGTCTCGTGAAGAAGGACGTGGCTCGTTTGTAAGATTCGTGTCACAAGGTATCTTTGTTTGATCGAGAGGAAGGGTTCGTTGAGCAGGAGGGGATGTGGAATATAAGCCAGGAGATGCGCGCTCTGGTCTGGCTTCAAAAACGCTTTGTATAGTGATGCTTCTTGGCGCTGGAGCTGTCACAAAATTAGGCTCCGATAGTTGACTGGGATTGTAGATCGATCTTGCAAATAGTTCTCTCGCTTTTGATGGTAGGCTGACTGACGGGCTCAATCTCGGAAATTTGCGAGCAGGAGCGTCGGCAGGATCGGCAGCAGGATGAATCAAAGGTCGTTTCTTCTGTATTTTAGATCTGATGGCTCGCAGATTTGTGATACTTTCCGATGAACTTGAGGTATCAAATCCAGACAAATTAGAATCGACTGAACGCGATGAGCCCAAAGCAATTGCCGCATTACCGTTTGGTACACCATTAGGAACTTTAGAAGTAAACGGCTCAGTCTTTGAACATTGCCTTAGCATAACTTCAACATTCGTAGAGGCTGTACTACTTGGTATCTCCGGTAATCTCTCCCTCACAGCAATGTATGATTGAGTTCTCACAAAATTTCTTCTGTCATCTTCGGGAGAACACTTGAGCCAAGCGTTGCGCAAGGAGATACCCAACGCCATTGAGACACTTCTATCAACACTGTTCCCAATTATCTTGATTTGCTCTCCTCTAGTCCCAACCAATACCTCATCGTCAGGAAAACTTTGCGCCCGGCGAAGCTCCATTACTGTCAAGCGCCGTTGCTGATCCCAATGCAAAATATTTCCCATGCGGGAATCTTCAATATTAGTCGTCACCATGATTGTTTGAAATAACCCACGAGGTTTGATCCTTCCCCAAGCTCTGGAGCCCATAAGAACGCTTTCCCTCACTTTTCCTGACTTGGATAAATATGGGAAGAGATCTCGTTCCTTCTGGGTCATGATACCCTTGCCATCATTCCATGTCTTCGAAAAGTTCATACCTCTTGGATGGGTGGGAATGCAAGCGATTTGACTTCTATACAATTTAGACAGGGTCATTGGTGAAACATGATCTGGGTATCTTGTCTGTTGAGACGTCGATCCATCTCCAATATAAGGAAGATCTGCTATAGAGTCTTCAGCGGTGCGATATTTAAACGGAGTGGCACTGTGAACTCGACTACCAAAAGATTGGCCATTTGCTAACCTGCCAAGTCCGCGTTCGCCAACGTGAGGGGGATGTGAATGTGATAGTTGGGGATGCTCAAGTGGAACACACCCAGGGGCTGCAAATGAGACAAATATTCGACTTCGTGATTGAGGGCTTCCAAAACTCCATGCATCAAGTAAGAAAAGCTGTACCTGATACCCAAGACCAACAATGGCGCATATAAGTTGGGAAAGGACATCTTCGTCTCGTCCTAGGCCTTTCCGAGCCATATTCAGGACATTCTCTAACAAGCCATACTTGGGCCGATAAAAATCAATATAGGCAGCAACAGATGCGACGAGCGACTGATTTCGTAGGCCTTGTTCGTTGCTCTTGTTTACATTCATCCTGCTAAAACCTTGACAAGGACTGCCCGCTGACATAACATCAACATCGCCTGGTAGAGGGATTTTGAGTTTTCGAGGGTTGCCGTTAAAAGCCTGGATCAGCAAATCATTGACTGAACCGAAGAATATGTCGGTTTCCTCTGGATCTTTTAGGTTAGCGGAATATGTCTGTACCGCCGCTGAGAATAAATCGACAGCCCATTTATTATGTAATGCACCACCTTCTTCCAACCCGCGACCGAAATTACCACCACCACAGAAGAGATCGAGCCCATTCAAAACCCTCCGTTTCAATGGAGCTCTGGGATCAAAACCTTGGATGAGGCTTCGAGGAGTATCTTCCTCGATTGGTATTAATTTCTGATCATCCTCCCGCAGTCGTTTTGTGATGAAGAAAGCATTTGAGCCTCCATCTCTACAGTAAGGTGCTGGAACATCGCCGCTTAAGACCTCCATCTCGGTATAAAAACGTACTAGGCAAGTTCGTTCAAGCTTGTCAGCTAACATCTTGTCTGTTAAGTCAGTGTATACCAGTTCATTTGGCCGATAAGAAGAAGTTCGATCAAACTCCAATCTTCTCACAAGCCTTCTTAATGTAACGTATTGTTTGGAGCCTTCTTCGTCGTATCCCACAATTTCATACGGCTCCAGTTCGTTCTTTGATTTGCGCTGGGGTGGTAATGCAAGGATTGTCTTTCCAATAGGGAAACGGTCCATGATTGTACCTGTAAATGGAGAGTCAACCCCTGGCGTTCGTAAGTGCTCACATGTCTTATGTGCATCATTTAATGTCACGAAATTGTCGTTGCCAAGATAGGTCTGACGAATGAACATATCCTTCTCTGATGGTAGACCGTTCCATTTTATAGGTACAATATCAATGACCTCGTCCTGGGGTATCCGGGAGCCACGAGTACCACAAGTACAGTTGTCGCTGAGGAATAACTCCTTTGGGTATGGATACTTCATCTTTGCACAACTGGTGTCTGAAGGTTTATAGAGCCAGATACCATCGAAAGAGTACTTTCCACGGGAACTTTTATGCTTCATTTGAACATATAGATACCAGCAATGGTCTTCTATTTTCCAGCGGCTCATTTCATCTTTCCAAACGGAACTTGGGCCATCCTTGGTAACTGATATCACATCTCCCACTTTTATAGCATCAATCATTTGTTGTCGTTTTGATGCCTCTTCTTGTCCCGTTCCAGATTTTGGAGCATCTCTATCTCTCGAGATAGACATGTTTTGAGGCTTGGTCGAAGGAATCAATTCGCTAGCGATGCGGCTTTTCCTGGGCGAAAGTGGTAGTGGTTGCCCCTCCAATACTGGTGTATCTTCCGTAAATACAGTTGGCACTAGAGGCTTGAGTAGGTGACCAAACCTTAGATGGCTGAAGCAATCATAAACATATGGGGTGACGACTGTCATGTTCTCTTTAATTGGATATTCTTTAATGCTTGACTTTCCAAAGGTCTCCTTCCAGATATACAACGAGCGAAGCTTTTCTGTTACACCAACCGATTCCTTGAACAAAAAGTTTATGTTCGCCGAAACGGCTTGTCTGAAATCGTCTCGGCCATATTCAAGATACCAAGACTGGAATTTTGACGATTCTGTATGAATTTTCCGACACCATTGTGCAAAGTCAGTCCGAAAGTTGTGGATTGACACCTTTTTCTTTTCCTCCTGGCATGCTAAAGAGTAATCAACAAAATGCTTTGATAGATTCGCCAACCATAAAAAACCAACATGAAAGCGAGCATATTCCGGTGCGGGATTTTTCAAGCGATAGTAAATATCTGTCTTTGTGTTCAGATCAGACTGAAGCCATATAGCACCATCAACGTCATCTGTTTCTTCTCCATAATTTCCTATAGAGCATATTCTGAATGGAACGCCTTGAACGTAATGGCGTAAGCTTCCCACACCGAGAATTCCGTCGAATAAGAAGCATGAGTGATTGTGTTTACTTGCAAGATCTTGAAGGCCACGTAGTTCCCACGCATAGAGGGGAGTATTAGGCATGTAAACTGAAAACTCTGTCAACTCAAATTCCACAAAATCTTCCTGTGTCAATGAAACCCCCACTGCATCTTGATTCATGATCTCCCGTGATAAAGCCGCACATGCCTGATGCTCTCTGCTTGCCGGCATTGGAGGGAGATAGCCATGGTAGCGTGACTTTGGATAGATCAGTTCTGTTGGATATATCTCGATATTGCTCTTTTGACATGGACTTGAGACATGGTTGTCAACTAGAGGTGGTGTTTGGTCGAGCAGAAGCTGCTGGTCTAAAATATGTTGGTGCAAAAGCTCGGAATTGTCAGTAGAGGTTGATTGATCTCTTGTGAAGCTACCAGAACGAGGGATTGCTTCTTGCAACTGATTCGACTCGGAATTACTGGATTGGAGGATGTTGTAGTCTGTCCAGTGATGATTTCCGTTTATACCTAAGCATTGAGGAATTCCATCTGTGTCGATAAGATCTGGATGATTTTGGCTGGGGCCAGGATAGTTGTTTGTTGAGATTGAGGTTCCAGTTCCTGAAAATTTGCTCAGTATTCACTTTTGGCCAAGTCGGCTGTGAAGGGATGGCTCACCTTTTGGCATTGATGCCCACCACGTAGGTGGCATCATATATTGTAAATGTGCCTCATAAAATACATAAAATACATGAAATTTATGATGCTACCTACCTAGGTATGCACCAATTGAAGCGAACTTTCTAAGTGTTTTGTATTGAATTAACTGCCAGTCCTGGCCGGGAGTAAAATTCCTTGAAAACTTTTGATCAGTTAACTAACCTATCGAGAATTATCAGGTAATGACAGTTTGTCTGTTTTTCGACACAAAGCACATAAAGATGCAGCCGGCTAATTTCTGCACAAAGAAAATAGTAAATAGTACAATCAATGCATAGTAGGTACTTCGTACACCAGGAAAGAAAGTTACATGGGAAAAGACTCGAAGGAAAACAACCCATCCATATTGCCCGCCTTTGACTAATTTGAATTCCACATTTCTAGCTCTCGCAGATAAATACATTTCTACGAACTTAGTCAGCAGCCTTCGCATCAACGCCAATGAGACCTCACTTCTGAAAAAAAAAAGATGGCTGGTCAATCACTTCATGAACATTTTGATTTTTGGTGAAGATTTTTTTCATTTACATGTGCATGTGAACGATAACAAACAGTCAGTCAGTTTGTTTTGTACCGTTTTGTACCGTTTTGTACCGGCACTTTTCAGTGAAATTCGAATTTGAGTGGAATGACCAATAACTAACAAATTTCCTGCTCATGATATGAAATATTGGATTAAATAAATCAATTCTTCAATCCATCAACCAAATACTCATGCTTCCATGCTCTTCACTTTAACAGCTCTTATGATTTTTTCTTGCCAAACTTCAAGATAGCGAGATCTTTTGAACTCTGGCAAAGACCATAATGCCATCTTATTCCGACCTGCTTCGCCCTTCCACACGATAGCCCTTATTTTCAGGATATCAGTAACAATTCCTTGTGTTTCTGAATCAAAGTCCAGGCCTGCGTGTTCCATCTCAGAGAGTAGATCTATACAAGTTCGGAAATCGTCGTGTCGTAGCCAGTGAATACGCAGAAGCTCGTTGTAAAGAGGTGTAGAAGCGCCAAGAACATGGGAGAGGAGACCAAAGGATTTAATCCGCGGGAGAATGGAGAGGGAAAGTGGAGAGGGTTTATCGAAACCTCGGTCGAGGAGTCGTAGGCCAAGAAGGAGGTGAGATGGATAGAGCGGACCATAAAGGGCTAGTGGGGAAATCTGAGGCTCATCATGAGAGGCTGTGGTGGTGAGATCCTCTTCATCCTCTTCGACCGGCGGTATACTAGAGTCGTGGACCCCTCTTCTCTGCTGGTCTCGGCTTTCTTTGGTCTCTGCTAGACCCATTTTTGCAATGAGAGGGAACACTTCTTTTTCGAGAACCTCCCATAGCTCAAAATCCGTGTTCGCGTTGCGCAACAACTCTTCAACTCTTTTACGTTCGGGTTCTCGCAATTGCTCCTGTGTATCAGATCCTAGCTCAGGGGTCTCTATTTCGGGTTCGAATTTCTCCTCTGGGTTGAGACCAATCGCCCTAGCTGCTGCTGCGCGAAGAGCTGGTGGATATCTATTAATCTCGGCTTCCTGTTCCTCCTTCGTTCGATATCGTTTATTGGATAGCGAAGATTCCATTATGTTATCAAGCTTGTTCCGGGCACTCTCCCTATTCGTATGAGGCGGGGGTTGAGTGGGATCATCATCGATGTCGTCCCAGAATGTCCTTTGAGTACGCGAATAAATATCCGAAAATATCCGATTGAAAGTGTGCCTTTCTGAATCTGTAATGGTAGATTCGCGCTTCGGATAATCTCGACTTGCTAATGCGTCGATTTCCGTGCCATATTCCACCAATGTTTGGTCATCTTCCTCGAAACCAATAACCCCAGATTGAGCGATATTGCCTTCTAATTCCAGTTCACTTTTTTCGAGATTGAGTTTATACTCATCAGTCGCCCTCATTGGACGAAATTTAGATCTATTAAAGTCTCTTTTCCTAGATATAGCAGCTGTCCTTCTGATTGAAGGTCCGGTATCATCTTGGGCGTCATAGATTCTGTCTTGTGTTTCGTAGCTAGCTCGGGGTAAAGACGTGTGAAAATTTGTTCTGGGGATCGAAGGCAAGATCCTATTTCGATATCTCCGGTTGCAGATAGACCTGTGCAGCCCTGCGATTGTCCTAGTTTGATATAAAAATGGCATCATTGTGGAGGACATAGTTGAATATGCGATTGGAATTGCTTCAACAACTTTTATGGACGCCATTGTTGGTTGTTGCATATAGTGTACTTTGTATGAAGAGAACCGTATGTTGATTCAAAATCTCAGTCATTTTTTTTAATCCATTGAGGTGCACAGACCAAGTGAGCGCGACGCGGGTCTTGAATTGGGAGACGCGTTAATTGAAAATGACTTCATGACCTTGTTGATTTCGAATTATTGAAAACTCATTTTTGGAGACTATTCTCTTTTTCTACTCAATAAACTAGGATAATCATTCACGACATGCCTCCCGTTAAGAAAGAAAAGCCAGAAATGAGCGCTTTTGAGCGCCGCAGACTCGAAAATATTGCGGCGAATCAAGCAATGTTGAAAGACCTGAGCACGACAGCACAGAAAATTGTCCCAAAACCTCCACCGAAACCCAAGACCACAGTGCCTAGAAAGAGAGCAGCTCCAATTAAAAAAGAAGCCCCTAGACCAACGCGCACAAGCTCTCGTCTGGCTGGTATCGAAGCCGATAGTGAAACTGCCAAACGTAAAGCGGAGGTCGAACTCGATTTTGCAAAGGAAGTTTCACAAGCCAAGAGGCAAAGAGTTGCTGGAGACTTGAATATCAGTGATATCGTTGTCGAAGGAAAGAAATGGAAGAAGGAAGATGGATTTTTATCTGGTATCATGCGTGGCGCTCAGCCCAATTTGAGAACCTTTACCGAAGATGATATCAAGGAGACAACAGACGAAGGATTGAAGGCTTTGAGAGAAAAGATGAGCGGACTAGAACTATATGAACCATATGAGCCAAACCGTAAGACTTGGAATATGCTAGAAACATTCTAAGGTTAACCCTATGTCTAGAAATTAAAATAACTCCGGAACGAATATACGCTCTAGGGTTTCACCCGACCGCAGACAAGCCTCTGATATTTGCTGGAGATAAACTAGGGAATGTTGGGTTATTTGATGCATCACAAGGAGGCCCGGGAGTCAAAGCCGAAGATGATACTGATGATGACGAAGAGAACCCGGATACCACAGAGCCAGCTATTACTGCGTTTAAGATACATTCTAGGTCGATTTCTTCTTTTGTATTTGGTTCAGACGGGAACACACTCTATTCGGGTTCATATGATTCTTCAATTCGAAAATTGGATCTACAGAAAGGAGTGGCTGTTGAAGCATTTGCCCCAGATTCTCTAGATGAAGATATTCCCATATCTAGCATCGCCATTCCATCCACCGATCCGAATCTCTTATGCTTCTCTACTCTCGATGGTCGATTCGGACAGCATGATATGCGTATGCCATCCAAAACTGAAATGTGGTACCTTTCGGACAAAAAGATAGGTGGATTTTCTCTGCATCCATTGCACCCTCATCTTGTGGCTACAGCGTCGTTAGATAGGATGTTAAAGATTTGGGATTTACGAAAAATTACAGGAACAGGTGAATCGCGGCATCCAGCTTTGCTTGGTGAGCATGAGTCCAAGCTCTCGGTATCTCATGCTTCATGGTCCCCTGCTGGCCATGTTGCAACCTCTTCATATGATGACACTATTAAGATTCATTCATTCCTCGATGCCGGTTCTTTCAAGACAGGACATTCACTGGACGATTCGGCAATGAAACCTACAACTGTTATCAGACACAACAACCAGAGTGGACGTTGGGTAACTATCTTGAAGCCCCATTGGCAAGAAAAGCCAGAAGATGGAATACAGAAATTCGTGATTGGAAATATGAGTCGATTCTGTGATATTTATTCAGCCGATGGGGAACAATTAGCACAATTAGGGGGTGATGGTCTTATAACAGCTGTCCCAGCCGTTGCACAGTTTCATCCCACGAAAGATTGGGTCGCAGGTGGCACGGCGTCTGGGAAGTTGTGTCTTTGGATGTAATGACGGTATATCCAGTTGTAAGATAGGTATTGTTAGATATTATAATATACCTGGTGTATAATATACGAATACTATGATATTTAAAGTTGATCCTTACCAAACCACTTGATGATTTGATGAGGTACCTTCATACCTAGTACTTGGCCTGCTTATAGTCATGCGAACAAAGAAAGATACAAATCTAAATAAAATTTTAATTATTTTTATAGTCTAATAAGAAGTATCCAGTGATTACCTACTAGGTAATACAATGGCCTGGTCGTTTTCTTCCTCCCCCCTCAATTCATTAATATGCTGTCATGTCAGCCACAAAAGGGATCATCCTATTAGAACCAGTAGCGATCTATTTGAAGTTTTACCTACCTAGTACCTAGCACCTAAGAATTACACTGCCGTTGTTGTACTATTCACTATATATATGAGTACCTCGTACGTTTCACCCAATTCTTAAACAACTCATGATTACTTTCCCACTTTTGAATTGTGAACCTTTAATCATTCACATCCATGTTTCTACTACCTAGTAAGTACAGTACAGTCAATATATAAGACCTGATGATCAAATCGGTTTGAATCGCATGTGATTCAATAAATCTCGCCTATCATTTAACTTTCCGGTGTACAGTGCTTACTAGGTACTCTTAAGTAGCCCAACCCATCCTTATCGATACCACGCGAAACCTTGACGTCGTTGAGTGCTTCGCTCCAACGAAACACACAACATCAGAACAACGTGGTTCTTTCTTCAAAGTTAACGAAGAGAAGTAATCATAGCCATGGCCCCGGACGAGGAGTTGAAGAAGAGGGTCACAAGAAAGTTAACGAAAAGAAGAAAGGAAGGCCATCAAGTAACCATGGAACTTCCTGAGCGCTTCCGAGACGGCGACGATGCGGAAGAGGATTGCACCGCCCCTCATGGGAATACTTACAACATGAATCAATCTGTTTTTGGTATGATCGCGGCAGCTGGCTCACAAGTTGATTTCAATGCCAGATTCGATGCGCAATCTAGCGACGAAGAAGATGATTCAGGGAAGCCAACACGGCAGAGCTCCGAGTCGCACATAAATAAAAGCAATACCGAACCAACGGCAGGAAAAGTAGAAGGGCATAGAAGGAAACTTTCGGAGAGCAGAATGATTCGATCGTTCTCGCGTTTAGGTTCTAGATCCAAGTCCAAATCGACAAACGTCGCTAGAAGTAGCCGTACTCCGTCACCACTGCGGGAATCTCCTCAAGAATCTACTACACCTGAGATTAAATATCCACGACATCAACCAAAGGATGCACCGGTTATGAGCAGAATGTTGGACGCCCGAGCAGAATTGTCTTTGCGACCCAGTTTCGATATGCCTCGAAAATCAAAAGATCCTACAAAAGTTGATGACGGGGAGGCATCACCGGATAGTTTGGCGGAGAGGTTGATGGAGATATTCAAGTTCGAGACCCCAGAAGATGTAATCGAGGGTAGGTTATGCTCAATTTCTCACAGCGACGTACGCTAACTGTTGCAGAATACCCTTGTTGGTTGATGAAGAGTGTACTTCTACAAGGTTATATGTACATTACTACCAAACATATTTGTTTCTATGCATACTTGCCAAAAAAATCCGTATGTTTTACCTTGATCTGTTCATCTGTGGCGGAGATACTTACACTTTAAAAGAATGAAGTTGTCAAATCAGGATACCTATCGAAATCTGGTCGACGAAATCCAAAGTATCATAGATACTGGTTCCGATTAAAGGGCGATGTTCTTTCATACTACACGGACCCATCGGACTTATACTTTCCTAGTGGTAATATCGACTTGAGATATGGGATATCGGCGAGTGTGGTGGATAAAGATAGAGGGAAAGAATCTACACATTTCACCGTTGAGACACATCAACGGACGTTCAACTTCAATGCTGATAGCGCCCCTAGCGCTAAAGAATGGGTAAAAGCGTTACAAAAAATCATATTCCGGTCCCATAACGATGGCGATAGTGTTAAGATATCACTACCCATCGAGAATATTATGGATATCGAGGACAGTCAAATAGTTGATTTTGCTGATACTTGCAAGATACGAATCATCGATAACGATGAGACCTATGCAATTGACGAGGTAAGTAACCCCTTTAGAAACTAAGGATAACACTAACGAGCCATCTAGTATTTCTTTTCTTTCTTCATTAATGGCAAAGAAGCTTTGAATGTACTCAAAATCCTAGTCGAAGATACTACCGCGCAAAAAATCCCAGAGCGACTTCTGTCACCACTATCAACTGCTGGTGATAGCCGTGGTAGTTCTAAGCGGACGTCATTCCAAGTGAGCCATGACCACAAGCCTCAACTTTCTCCGGTTCAAACCAAAGGGCCCTCCTTAGAAGAACCTGTTCGCGCGACTTTATCCCCTTTACTCTCTCCAGGGGCTGGTAGTCCTCGCACCAGCACTGACATGAGTCGTTCAAGCGTGGATATCTTTCGTCGAAGCGTGGACCTCAATAATAAGAACGCCCGGCGTAGCGTCGACGTGAATATATTTAATACTCAAAGCGGCAGAAGTACCAGTGCAAATAGTATCAGCACGAGACGTAGCTTGAGCACGAATCGTTTGGATCGAGAAAAGCGTACTTCTAAGCAAGGATCATCGGACTCATATGTGCATTCTTTAGAGGAGCCGGGGTCATCTGAGACAGTACCGTCAGCAACCGAAGAAACTCAAGCGTCTGCTAGTCAGATACTGCGAGGTAGTGATGTGTTTCTATCCCCTACTATACAGCGCTCGCCGTCGGCGGTGCGCCGTAGGGAAAGAGAAGACTCTCACAGTCCAGAATCTCATTCTCTTGCATCACCGACAAAGTCAACTGACGCTTCGCCAACACGAACTCACCGGCCCCAAAACGCTGCAACCACCGGTTCTATGAATGGCTCGAGCGCGGGCCCTTTTGAAATGACTTCTGGCCCGTCGTTACAAAGTATTGTTAAGGCTGGATCATATCCTTTACAAAGAGCCGCAGGATTTGCTGGTTATCTTAACAGACATTCAAAAAGGATGAGCACGTTATTGGCCACTGAGTCTATGGGCTACGTGGAAAAAGTCTCGGGAATGTGGAAAGGGGGCAAGAAACACTATGACGAACCCCACGGACTGTCACGTGATAATGAAATGTCTGGAATTGGGGACGACGATGATAACCAGGATGGCTCTTCACCGGCAGACCGATTCCGGGACCACTTTGCTTTACCTTTCGACGAAAAGCTTCACGCAGCATATTTTGGTTATTTGCATCGAGTCCTACCTCTATATGGTAAGATCTATATTAGTGATCGATCTTTCTGCTTCCGCAGCCTGCTACCAGGCACAAGAACTAAGCTTATTCTTCCCTTGAAAGATATCGAAAATGTGGATAAGGAGAAAGGATTCCGTTTTGGATACTCTGGACTGGTGGTCACCATTCGAGGACACGAGGAAATATTTTTCGAATTCAATCTAGCCGAGAATCGGGATGACTGTGCAGTAACTCTCTTGCAAAATGTGGAGACAACGCGGTACATGCAAGAATCCGGGCTTTTGACTATGGATGAGCGAGAAAGTGCTGAGGTGGCTAGTGCAGAACACAAAGCACTACTACAGGCACGCCGTGAGCTTCATTCTGAGCACGATATGAGTATGCCCAAAGCAATCGACGGTGGATCATCGCCAATATTGTTCGATGATCCCAGAGCTTCTATATTGAACTTTAAACCTACAGAGTCTCTCCGTATCACTTGTTTGACTATTGGTTCTCGTGGTGATGTTCAACCTTACATTGCTCTATGCAAGGGTTTGATGGCTGAAGGACACAAAACCAAAATAGCCACTCATTTGGAGTTTAAAGACTGGATCGAGTCACACGGTATCACCTTTGCGCCAGTTGATGGCGATCCAGCCGAATTAATGAGAATTTGTGTCGAAAATGGAATGTTCACCTACTCATTCTTGAAAGAAGCATCTTCAAAATTCCGTGGCTGGATTGATGATCTGCTTAGTTCCGCGTGGAAAGCATGCCAGGATTCTGATCTGTTGATCGAAAGTCCTAGTGCTATGGGTGGAATTCATATAGCGGAAGCCCTTCGAATTCCGTATTTCCGAGCGTTCTCCATGCCATGGACAAGGACAAGAGCTTATCCTCATGCATTTGCTGTTCCTGAGCATAAAATGGGTGGCGCTTATAACTACATCACCTATGTTATGTTTGACAATGTCTTTTGGAAAGCCATTTCTGGACAGGTAAACCGCTGGAGAAAGAAGGAGCTAGATCTTCAAGCAACAAGTCTGGAGAAGATGCAACCTAACAAAGTCCCATTCTTGTATAATTTCAGTCCTTCAGTTGTGATACCACCTCTTGATTACAGCGATTGGATCCGAGTTACTGGCTATTGGTTTTTGGATGAAGGGTCAAAATACACGCCGCCTAAGGATCTTACGGATTTCATCAAAAAGGCCCGAGCTGATGGTAAGAGGCTGGTTTATGTCGGGTTTGGATCGATTGTTGTTGCAGATTCTGCAGTTTTGACTAAGACAGTCGTAGCTTCAGTCCTCAGAGCCGATGTTAGATGTATTTTATCTAAAGGATGGTCAGACCGTTTAGACAAGAAAGGTGCCAATGATGTTGAGGTCCCTCTTCCACCAGAGATATTCCAGATCAAATCCGCACCACACGACTGGCTCTTTTCTCAGATCGATGCAGCAGCCCATCACGGAGGAGCTGGCACTACTGGAGCTAGTTTGCGAGCTGGAATTCCCACTATTATTAGACCATTCTTTGGAGATCAATATTTCTTTGGTCAACGAGTCGAGGATCTCGGTGTGGGTATCCTTATCAAGAAGATCAACGTCAGTGTCTTTTCGCGAGCTCTTTGGGAAGCTTCACATAGTGAGAGGATGATCACCAAGGCCAAAATCTTAGGTGAACAAATCAGAAAGGTATGTATCTTTCACGTTTGAAAATGGAATCATAGGCTAACACCTCATTAGGAGAATGGAGTAGACACTGCGATTCAGTGTATATATCGGGACATGGAGTACGCAAAATCGCTAATCAAGGGCAAAGAAGGAAAGTCCGTTGATGATACTCTGGAAGATTCGGAAGAAAGTTGGACATTCATAGGTGATGATAACGACCCAAAACGAAATCATGATTGGGAATCGATGGCGCATTCGGGGACATTGAGCGATAAGAATGCGATGACTTGGTCGGGTTCGGATGCGGCATTGGCGTTATCGCCAGCCAGAAAGGCGGCTTGAAATTTCTTTGGGGGTATACATAGCAGGAGTGTGAATAGGCGGTAGGCGGCATATTGAGTTTGGATGGGAATGGATGGGATTAGTTTTGGTATGTAATGTTTTATGTGAGAGGGGTAATGGAGGGTTAAGTTGGGGGGTATATGACAGTCTGCAGATGTCACGGTGATGAGATCATGACAGAAATAATGAATGGGATAGGAATACATTCCACTTAATTTGTATTTAGGGGAGGGCGGGAAATGGAGCGTGGACAAGCGATGATTTTACATAAACATAGACGATAGATATCGGGGGGTTGATGAGATATAATATTATCAAGGTGTATATGTTTATTTGTGTATTTGTTTGGTCTTTTATAAGTATTTGAGAGGAAATGCCGTATTGTTTACCTTGACAGGCACCAGATGAGTGGCAAATCAAAAAAGCATTAAAATAGCTGCGGAAACTACCTGGGTACAGTGACTTAAGTACCTAGGTAGTTTCCGCATAAACGCATCTAACTCAATGTAAACTTAAGGATCCAAGATTCCTTTAACTATTTTATCGTGGTTTTTTGATAAAGGGGGACAATGAGGCAAAGGAATAAATTTTGAGTGGTGAATAATTTCTTTGTTTCTTTGAGTGAGTTTGAGCGATAGGAATTTTGAGTCAAGGATTCGGGATGACTGACTGCAAACGGTTGCATTTTGACAGGGGTAAAAGTAATGAAAAGAACGGGCGGGTTTTGTGTAACGTGATTTCATGCAGTTAGTTCATGGATTAGTAATCACCTATTTACGGTGGGGGTGGGTGCTGGCCC
>NGKG01000005.1:138928-181018 GCA_002162505.1 Myriosclerotinia scirpicola | reverse complement strand
GTGAGGATGGCGTTGAAGAGGGGGTGGATGTCGGGACGGTTGAGTCTTTCTTCTGGTTTGGTGAGGGCGGGTTTGGTGCGCAGGAGGGCCATGGCTTTGGCGTTGGGGTCGTGTCTTATGATGCCTAGCGCGACGGCAAATACGGAGGCGGTTCCTCGAGCCATTTGAAGCCAATGCATGGGTAGTGTGTATGGTTTCATACAGCGAACTTGTAGACTTGAAAATGCGTCATTGAGAATTAAGATGGAGGCGAACATGACTGCGTCGGCAGTGCTGGGGTTTAGATTAGCGACTTCTTTTTGATGATGTCGTAATGCTAGGGAAAGATAGTGTTGACGTGCTTCTTGTATTTCGATATCGTGTGGAGAGAGCACGTGAAGGTGCAGAGAGGCGATGGCAAACATGGCGTAGAGGAGATTAGGGGACGCGAAGGCGAGTTTTGGAACAACGACGGACCATAGGTTAAGAGTCTCAGGATTATGACAACTAGGAAATGTGGGAGAGGTGTGAATTATATAAGTTTGCAGCAGTCGAAGTTCCAGCATTCGACGAGCACTAGATTCAGGGAGGTCGTCGCTGAAAGTTTGGCTTGGAACTGGAGGTATTGAGAGGTCTAATCGTGGTGAAACCGATGTAGTACTGAGATCTTCGACGATATTGTGTACACTGATGCGTTCGGGTGTGGAGGGGTTGCTGGAATTGGTTTTGATGGTTTGGGGAGATGATGCTGTGGGGGGTGGGGGTGGTTTGGTATAGATACATGATAATCTATGCCTTATGCAATTATTGCAGATGGGTCTTATTTCGTCACACTATACACTGGTTAGGAGAGGTTTGAGATTTGATATTGCTCCCAACAATATTGAAATTTAGAGATGATAGTACAGTCAAATGTATATCGAGGTGAACAAACATAAGGACGGACTCTCATTTACATACATGCAAGGTATTCTCATAATCAAAGAATAATAAAGAAAAAAATGTTTAAGCAGAGAACTTTCTCTAGACCTTCCTACAAACCAACGATATATCCGTGAGACCAACTAATCCTAAAAGTATTAAATCCTCCATCGTACAAACATCAAATCAAGTAGTACATATTAGGTAGCTACAAGCGAAATGTACAATTTCTTGGCACAAGTCCCAACATCAAAAACAAAACAAAATAAAACAAAACATAACAAAATCAATCGTATAAAAAGATAAACATACTTTAACACGTCTCATCTTACATCTCTGACACCCATTCCTTGATTTCTTATGATACAACCTCGGAGCTTTAACTTTCTTCTGTCTCTGCATCTGATCATTCTCACCCGGATCCCCATCCGGTAGATGCCCCTCGGGACTCAGACTATCTTGCGATTTTAGGAAAGATTGCGAAGATGCCGTTTGCGCCGCAGTGTTTAAATCCGGGCCGGATCTTTGCATTTTCTCACCCCCATTCCCATTCCCCTTCCCATCTACGAATTGAGAATCCGGCGAAAAAGAAATTGTTCCCGAACCGATGCTATATTCCATGGTATGAGATGTATTTCCATTTCCATTAACAGCGTGTAGAGTGGGATCTAAACGGCGCTGGCGCTGGCGCTGCAGATCCGCGTCCGAGTTGAAGTCCATGCTTCCCATGGCGTCCCGCGTCTATTTGAACTGCAGCTTAACCTTAGCAGCCACAACTAACCACGAACCGTGGCCCACCTGCCACACAGACTATGCACGAGGTGCGTTGCCCGTGGAATCTATGTCCTATTCTACGCCGTGAATCACGCTATGACTCTCCGTTGAATATGATGGATGGGTTTGTATGGCGCGATTGGGTATCTATCACACGATCGGAAATGTGCTCGAAAAGAGGGTCTGTTCGGAAAGTTGGTGAATGGGAACACTCATCAACTCCAATTAACACACGGAACCCCCAGTGATCACTTATGAAGACTCGTAAACGGAGACAATTTGATGGAGCAAACAGGAGATGTCGTCGGGTTCGGTATCGTATGTTCAAGGGTGGGTAGGAGGATTTTCGGGGGATCTAGTGCTGCTTTTGGTGTTTGTGGATATTTCTCCTGTTCTTCCATGATTTTGGCTGTTCAAGCACGTAGGGGGGTTGATGGGTTTAAGGCGGCGGAATTTGGGAGGTATTTACCCGGGGGCGAAAAATAACCAATTGGGGTTTGCTACCTACACTATCTGGGGTATAAAACATGTGTTTTCTTCCTGCCAGTTCCCGGTAACCCGGTTAATCTCCCAACCGTTTGCTTCTCATGTGTGTCGTCGATTTCATATATCCAGATCGAGTTCGAACTTTGAATACTATTGGCCTGAAGTCTTGGGATCACTATATCTAATACTCGACTTCTAATCATAAGGATCAAGTGGAAGCTGTTAGGATGATATAGAATGGAATTGATATGGCTCGTAAAGCTTTTATCTAATGGTGTATGATGAACATTCATTGAGGTACAACTATCAAATAACTTCCTTCTCATCTCATATGAAATAGGATTAGCAAGCTCAGTAGCTCCAGCAAGTTTCATATAACGTACAATAACGCCCCTATCATCTCATCATCCATATATCATATATTCATCCAAGATACTATCGTGTTTGGTTGAAATCTATATCTTGTATCTCGCTTTATTCTTCCTCGCTCAAAAGAAATGACCTCCTGGAACAAGCAAGAAGATGCCGGTTAAAACGACAGCCACACCAAATCCGGTAAGCAATGACTGTAGGAAAACAATATCCTGTATCTGTCTCAACGCTGGCTCCTGTATCCATACTTCTCGATCAAAGATCTTTCTAATAAAGAACCTCTTCTCGTATTTCTTGATCCATGGGTACTCCTCATTCTTTCCACTGCAAGATTTATCGTCCATATATACAGCAGATTCCTCGGACTCCCATAACTCCCAAGGTCTGATATGTCTGTGATGAAAACCGTGTAGTACAACGCACATTCCCCTGAATGCTGCATACAATGTGGAGATACCTAGGACCCAGAATACCGCGGAAAATGCACGCCAACCTCGAGACATGCTACTAAGGGTTGCAAGAATTGCATACATAAAACCGAAAACAATAAGAGTGACACCAAGACCCTTGGCAAATACCTGACGGGGCTTGTTGGCGTTGCAAATGCTCCAGCGGATGAAATTAGGGTGTGCCTGATGTCTCAAGCTATATTCGACGGTTTCAAGGATAGGCTGGAAGGCAGTGGGGTGAGTTGTAGTTGAAAGGCGTTCGAGTAGGGATAGTCGTTGTCGTGAGGCAAGATTTAGTTGACGAGAGCCATTATCCGCAATATATATGGCAATGATTCGATCGATTTCATCACGGTATGGCAGATTGATATCTGGACATGAAGTCAGCTTCATGTTGCCAAAAGAAGACAGTAGATTATTTACCTGGAATTTTAACACCAGCACGATTGAAGGCTTGCTCGGAAATCGCACGATATGATTCTTGTGCTGATGAGGGAACTTTCATCAAAGAACCTTCTTCTTTATCAAAGTCTGTCTCCCATGGAGCTATAAACTGAGGTGGAGAATTCATAATAGATTTGATTTGATTTATTGGTCGTTCGTCCTCAGCACTGTTGTGAAAGCGAACTGCGGAATCATTCTGATAATCTGACAAGTTAAAAGTCTTGCTTTCTGAAGTGGCTGTTGCGGGAGGGGTCGAGAATGGATTGGATGGTTTCGATCTCTCGAAACGAAGTGTATAATCTTGAAACCAGAGGAAGAATTGAAGATTTTCTGGGGCGTATTCAATGTACTCGAGATAGTTCATAAAGTCTCTAACGGTCACAGGCTAGGAGAAGTGGTCAGCAATTATGCCAGGGCATGAAGTGGAATGCGGCCTCTGTGGTCCTTTATGACCATCAGATAGAGGTAGAGGGGACTGGCGGAAACTAAGGTGCACAGGTAAGAAATAATCTTACAGGACAAGTTCCACCATTGATGATATTATCAAATGAAAGAGCATGGGGAATGCCTTCGGATATTCTGCTAGAACTTTTTGAGTGCATTTGAGCTAGATCCATACTAGACACTCTTGTATTTGCACTAATGAAATCAGGACGACGGTAGTTGACGTTTGTGATAACCTCTCTGAGGTAAGGTATTAAGTCCGACATGATTACAAGTTGGTGAGCCCAAAAAGTTACCCAACTTATGTAGTTGAGAATATGAAACAATGAAAGACCTGAAAAAGACTATACAAACTTGGTGTTTTGTGGAAGGATCGTAGGAAAAAGGGCAAGAGAGACGCTGGTATAAAAAGTGAAGGCACTGAGGGGTAGTGTTTCTAAATGTTCAAATCTGCAGTTCAACAATTTAAAGCTTTGGATAATCCAATTCATTTGAAATACTTATATTTTGTTTAAATTATTGAATCAATTTCAAACATTCAAATAGTTTCAATGTTCAAAACGGATTTAATATTTAAAAGCCTTATATTGTTGAACTGTAATCCAGACTATTGGGCACACTGCTGAGGGGTTGAAAGGAAGGTGCAGAAGCCATTAACGTCGGCCAGTCAAAGCAATTGCTCAACTCAACAACAGAAATCGATGAACATGGAAAGATTCCGTCTTATATCTCTTTTGAGGTTACTTCATCTAACATCTCAGTACTGGAGGCCCACTTAGGCTACGAAACTTTTACAATTGTACATAAACAAAAGTTGCGAAGTTACCGTTCAAATCTCGACTTCCAATTTCACAAGCATTCTTCCAATTCTCAGCACTGAAAGACATGATAGAGTCGATGAGTGCTAATCCAGAGTAGGTCGTTAGATCATTGATAAATTTCCCGAACTATTGAGGGAGAAAAGTCTCATGAAGACAAGGCAGAGTCGAGATTCCACCTAGCTTTCTTTCTTGCCTCGGTCAGAGCTCCAAAGAGTAATCACGAAATAGACATCTGATTTTAATTCTGAATAGCAAAAGGTTTAGGAACATTCAAGGTCCGCGTGAATGGTAGCTCAACACGAAATGGAAGCTCTCTCCCAAGCACAAAGATCTATACATGTGTTTTAACAAACACCCAATTGGAGGATCTACGCGAAGAGACTTCAACGAGGAGATGTAAACCGTATTGCCGCGAGTGATAGACACAAATTGTGATTCCGACCTGATTAAAATGATAACTAGCAGTTCTTATTCGTATAAGTGATGTGAAAGATTCGACCTTGACAAAGGTTATATACAGACCATCTAGACTGAGAGTTTAATAACTTACGAGTGTACCGAATTTCGCGAGAAATTCACCAAGGAGAAGTCTCCAAGGCCTTGGAATTTTGTCAACTGTGTACGGTATTCTAGATGACTGCGCCGCAGTATCCGTCCGGCATGTCTATTGCGAGGTCTTTTCGATATGGTCATATATCAAAGACGACAAGATGTGTAATATTGTGGAGGGAAGATCGTTTATGCATTGGTTTTCGATCGTGGTGTGTATGAAAAACGTGGAGAGAAAGGAATTTCTATTTTGAGTTACATAATCAGAGCTTCACACTACCAATCCCGTTTGTGCTGAACCCAATAACCTAAAGAAAGAAATACTGAAAATGGGACTTTTCAAAAACCCTTCAAAATCATTAGCCCTCCCCCCCTTTTCTTTCCCCAAACCACAGCATCCACCACCTCACCAATGTTTTTCCGAGATCTCAACCTCATTAACATCAATCCCATCTTTAAACCACCTCTCCCCATCCCCAATCTTAACATCATTCCCACTCATCTGTCTCTTCCTCATCCTCCCATCATCCGCAAAAGTCCAATCCTCAAGGCCATAACATCTCCACCACTGACCCGATTCATCATGGAACTCGTACCAGAATTGCACTGCAATCTATTGAACTCATCAGCACATCTCTCGTCCAGATGTTAAGAGATTAACAGAACCCATACTTTGTGGTCTGTAAATGCAAATAATTCTTTCCTCAATCTATATCCATTTTCTTTGGCCCATTTCTTGCTTAAGAACTGGACGATTTCATCGTGGCCTCGGATGAATATATCGCGGTTTCTCCAGATGGAATCTTCGGTGTATGCATTTTTTACTACTTGAGGATTTCTATCTTTCGTTAGTAACTTAACTTTATCAAGTGACGAGCGAATAACAATCATATACTTCGTATTCCATACATCCTGCGCAGCCTTAACCTTGATACGAGCAGTCTCCTCAGTAAATGGTGGGACGGGTGGTTTAGTTGTTAAAGCCATTGATTGTTAATATTATCTGGAGCAAGAATCACTCTGCGAACTGGGGATGATTAAGTATATAAGTATCAGATGAGGGGAAGCTGGAAAGTTCTTTGTGGGTGTACAGTAATGCACACTTGATTACTATCGCCCGACAACCGCGAATGATATCTTTACCCCTCATTCTTACAACGATTGCGAAGCGATATCCGATATCCGCAAATGAATATCCCCAATCCTTTTCTGGGGCGCCTTACACTTTATTTCTGATATGTGAATAGCTTCAATAATGTGAGCAGTGTGACGTCCTTCAATCACCGAAATCTCTATTGTTTGACCTTAAAATCCCGAATTCCGAATCCCGCAAGAAGCCCCCCTAATTATAGCTATTCGGCGTAGGCCTTATCATAGGACCTCTGATCCCCAAATTGAGCAACCTCACCTGAATATCCAGGTCCTACGCCCTACGATGTTAAGCCCTATCAGAGATTACCGTCTTCTTTTGGCAAATTCGGTTACGCTAAGCAGGGATTCTTAACTTAAGGTTATTTTAGTACTGAATTTTCTCCAGTATTTGTGAGGCTCAGCTGACTAAAAGTGGAGGCTTTGGTAGGTATCTAGTTGAACAAGCGAATCAAATCAACTCCGAATATCTTCAAAACCCTAACCCATATGAACCTTAAATTTATAACCCCTGCTTAGCGTAACCGAATTTGCCAAAAGAAGACGGTATTCAGCACCTGTCAAAAGTCCAGCTTCTATCACCCCTCATCACCTAGAAAATAGCTACCCAGAATCTAGACCCTCCCGATTATGCAAGCAACCTGACGTAATCCACCTCACCTTTGAAATCAACAACGGTCTAGATACCTGCTAGGTACTAGGTAGTTCAGTCCAATGATACACAATGAACTGTCCCAAAGAACAGCATCACATCAGGAAAGAAAGTACCCAATTAATGTCAGAAATGATAATTATGGATGCTTTCTCAGCGGTATCAACGAATCATGTGGAAGAGCGGAAGCTTGTACGGAGTAGTAGTGGGGTGAATATTCAAGAAACGAACTAGTGGTGGGGTGAGTGGGTGAGTGATTCTGAATATGCCTCCGACTACGGGTGGTGGTGGTGCGGTGTGAGGCAGGAGCTGTTTGAAGGGAGTATTTATTTATATATGGGAGTTGTTGTTACCACCTTCCTTTTTTATCTCATCTATTATACCAACCTGAAATCTACAATCTATAATCTACAATCTACAATCTACAATCTTCTACTTTCACTCAAACAACCAAAATAAACAAACACACCCAAACAAAACTCACCCACACATACCAAAAATGTCTGAAGCAACATTGAAGCTCGGTTCTACTCTCCCAGAGGGCGTCAAGTTCGCCTGGATCCCACCTACCCCCGAGAACGAAGATATCAAGGCTTGCGGCATACCAATTGCCTACAAAGCATCCGAAGGTACCCATCTCCTCTCCCACTAACCACCCTCTCACCTCTCACTAACCATCCGCAGAATGGGCCAACAAAAAAGTCGTCGTCTTCTCTGTCCCCGGTGCATTCACCCCCACCTGCAGCGCCTCGCACCTCCCCGGCTACATTGCCAACCTCCCTGCTTTGCGCGAGAAGGGTGTTGATATCGTTGCTACTGTTGCTTACAATGATCCTTTCGTTATGAGTGCGTGGGGAAAGGCTAATGGGATTCATAATGAGGATATTGTATGTCCCTCCCCCCCCCTCTCTTATATTACATCCCAAACAAAGACTAATCCAAATCCCCCCAGCTCTTCCTCTCCGACGACCAATGCACCTTCTCCAAACTCCTCGGCTGGACCTCCGGCGAACGTACCGGTCGCTACGCATTAATTATTGATAATGGAAAGATTGTGTATGCGGAGAAGGAACCTGGAAGAGGAGTGACGGTTTCGGGGGCTGAGGCTGTTTTGAGCAAGTTGTAACTTGTTGGGGAGTGATATGAGGAAAGCATTGATAATACCCTTACATGCATACGCATGATAGACATTTGCGAGCGAGATTTGAGCGTGGGCTATAGATTTGATGGTTAGATGGTTTGCTACGTGGCTTTAGAGAAGGGTTGAGGGAATTTGATATAGATCTCTACTCTAAACTTTTGGAATTCCTTTGATGTTTGACTGCAATGATGTTTCCCTATGTATATGATATTCAATCTCCCAGAGCCATCAAGTACCAATATTAGTATCAATAACGAAAAGCCTTCAAACCCATAACACAAACTGCCTCAATCTCCCCATTCTATCGGCCTCCAATGCCAATGTGAAAACCCCAAACTACGATATCGGTATGTACATCGATCCTGCATCAAGCAGAGTATCAGGTCATCTGATAAAAAGTATGTCGGGTATGCATCCAATTGGCAAGTTCTCGGAATCTCAAGGGGGATTCATACGGTGTGTTGGATCTCATATCTGATGTTTCCACGTGGAATCTTCATCTTCGTATGCGTGGAATAGAAATATATAGATATAGATCTAGATATAGATATAGAGGCCAGTGGACGCTCGCTGGGGCAGGAATAGATAGGAAAAGAAATGAATCAATAGAAATGCCAAAGGAATAGAAAAATATGACCGGCTATGAGAATTGATAGAGAGTGAATTTAGCTCACCGGGGACGGATATGAAATAGGGGTCTAGTGTGAGCTTGTCGGGAGTATATTTGTTATTGCCAGTGGTAGGGAAATGGATGGGAGTTGGAAGGACAAGGGGAATATATCGACAAGTTTCCTGGAATCCTCATGGAGAATTACGAAGTTGGATTTATATGGGAATGGGTACACTTATATCCCACCCATCCCATCCCATCCCTTCCGCTAAATATCATCGCTTCACAGCTCACAGCACCTCGCAGAAATCACCCCCACCACCCGAAAAATATCTTACTCTCCATGGGTTCATAACGTGATGCTTATTGTCGCTCTTCCTTCCCAAACCCTATCTTCATCTCCACGGGATATGTACATTGTCTCCTTGCTTACTTTCTAATACTGATTTGATATTTTCCCTCCGTGACACTTGTTTACTGCTTGACCAACCCTGCAACTTTGTCTTCGATTTCTTTGTCTGATAATCCTGTGATGGGGTTGTATTAGTATATTTGTGCGCTGAGTGGTGTTCTGTCTGTTGCGCATTTGGTCTCGTTCTCCCATTCTTCCAATGCCACAACCTCGATGCAAGTTCCTAGCCCACAGTCCATTTCTCTCTAACCTTCCGCGCTTTTCACCACAATTTCCCCCCTCTCACCCACTTCCAAAATCATCCAAGCCCCTCCATTTCCAACAGCCACAGACCACAGATCAAGAATCAAAAATCAACCTACCAGCCAAATCCTCACTAACCTCCCTCCCAAACTCATATCTTGCATATACCTTCGGTTGCGTCCCAGCCGCCTCTCTCAACATTATCGGGATATTTGGGTTGTGCTTTTTCATCGTTGGGTATGTTCTTGCGAGGAATGATCTGGGGTTTTGTTAGATTCAAGGTTGGAGCGGGGGAGGTGAGGGGGTAGTTATTTGCGAGGATATGCGGGGGATGGGGGTAATGTGGGAGAGGGGACTTTGGGGGAAGGAGGAAGTGCCCCATCTGGCAGGGAGAAGGATAAATCATACCTAGTAGCATCGCTATGAGCACCCGTCTGACAAAATAAAAACCTGATTTCCTTCAACGTCTGTGAGAATGCGTATTTGGCCGACATATTGGTATATTTTCTTTCTTTTTATAAAATCCTCTCGCTGATCCTTTCCTCCCTTTATCGTCGTCGTTCTGTGATATCGTATTGTGCAGAGTCAATGGTTCGGCGTCGCAACACAAGCTCAAGTGAAGCTATCCGGATAATGATGATATTGCGTTTTAGGTTTACCTCGGTGACCGTAATTATTCATCGATTTATGAAAGTTGTTCATCGAGTATTTCAGCCACAATATCTTTATGCAATTAAATATCACCAGCCACCCTCCGACGGACTCCGACATCAAGGCACAACAGAAGTTGTTCAACAAAGTTTGATGAGAAGAGTGCTGCATATTTATTAGCTGGATTGAGTGAGAATTGAATTCCAATAATACGGATTGACGAATTAAAGTGTAAGTACAATGTTCTATTTATTTGATTTCTATCTCAAGGGAGAATGGTGAAGGAGAAGAGAGGTGAAGCTTGAGGAGATAGTGTATAAAGTATCAACGGGTAAATAAATCCATACGAAGACTAACTCCGCAATAGCAACGGTTATTTCCATCCACCTCAACCAAACCTCACATACCTACCTAGTATCTACACCAAACCACACACCCTTTCAACCCCTGACATACGAACCAAAATGTCCCCCTCAACCCTCACCCGCGCCCTGCGCTTCAACCCCACCTCCATCAACAAATTCGTTTCCTCAACACCCTCCACCTCCTCATCCGCATCCCGCTTCTTCACCTCCAACTCCTCGTCTGCGCGCCAGTATTCAACCATTAGAAATGCATTTGCACGGACGCGTTTTGCGGGAAAGCAGGCCAGGAGATTCCAGAGCACGGAGGCGGCTGCGGCTGCGGCTGCGGCGCAAGTCAGTTGGTTTAAGAGGATGTGGGATAGTCCGATTGGGTTGAAGACTGTGCATTTTTGGTAGGTTTGGGAGTTTTATTTTATTTTGTTGACTGTTGTTGGGGGGGGGGAGTAATAGAGAGTGGGCGATTGGAAGGGGAGGGGCTGGTGATGGGCCGGGGGGAGGATGTGTGTAATGAGAGGGGTATTTACATTCTGAGAGGGAAGAGGATAAGATATGGAGAAATTGGAACTGGATAAGAAGGGAAGAAGGTCAAAGAGATGAACTTCTGCTAACAAATTCTTCTAACATAGGGCTCCTGTCATGAAGGTATATCTATTCCCAATTTCTTGCGCTGCTCAATCACTTATCACGAGCTCTCCGCTATCTTCAAGCTTTCAACCCCTCTCGCACCCATTCAGTTTCTCGCTCCAAATTGCTTCTACAGCATTTGATCAATAACTAACTTCTGAATTAGTGGGCACTCGTCTTAGCTGGTATCTCCGATCTTGCTCGTCCAGCTGAAAAGCTTTCTCTCACCCAAAACGCTGCTCTCACTGCTACTGGTATCATCTGGACTCGATGGTGTTTAATCATTAAGCCAAGAAATATCCTGTATGTCTCTTCTATTTCCCCCTTCCCCTCCCAATACCCATTTCTACATCCTTTTTATTGCCATACAAAATAGCATAACCAATCTCTCTGCACGAAACTAACAAATCAAAAGCCTCGCAACCGTCAACTTCTTCCTCGGCATGGTCGGTGTTGTCCAAGTAACTCGTATCCTCTTATGGCAACGCAGCGAAAAGAACAAATCCCTTACCGATAAGGCAGCCGAGTTAGGTCATGATGTTAAGGGAAAGGTCGAGGATGCTATCAAATCATAAATCATCCCATACATAAGCGACTAAATAGGGGTATTCAACTACCTAGGCATGTTCCTAGCTAGTAGCAACAGAAACTCCCCAAGGAGAACTGGAGGCAGGTTGACATTCCCCAAAAGTTCCGAGGGCAGATTTGCAATTTTTCTTTTCTAGCGAATGGGGATGGAAGAGGGGTGGAATTGTATTATATACTATACCTCAGTTTCAACAATTCGAAAATGCTTTCCTGTTCCTTTTCTTGGTGCTTTATATTACCTCGGAGTATTGTGATGGGTTGTGGATGTGATGGTGGATTTTATGTGAATTTACATGTTTTAGTTAATTACATGTGAATTTACACTCGATAATAGGAGAGGTTGGTGTTGGTGTTGGTGTTGGTGTTGGTGGAGCATCAGGTTCCCGATATAATTTGAGGATCTCCCTAGGTAGTCTAGTCCTTTTTATCTCACATAAGTAATAATAAGTAATAGTCTAATCTATCCAATTCTAGAGTTATCCAATATCATTTCCTACCCATCAAGATCATCCAGGTCACACAGATCACTCAAACCCGATCACCCAGACCATTCATTCATTCATTCATCCATCAGAGCTCCCGGGGCCATTAAAAAAATCCTCCAAGATGATCTCGGAACAAGGAGATAATCTCGGAATTATGAGATGAAAGGGAAATGAAAGGGAAATGAAAGGGAAAGGGAAAGGGAAAGGGAAAGGGAAAGGGAAAGGGAAAGGGAAAGGGAAAGGGGGAGCAAAATCTCGGAGGTTTTGTCCCATACATACCTACATACTCAAGTATACTACCTATACTACCTATACTACCTATACTACCTATACTACCTATACTACCTATACTNNNTATACTACCTATACTACCTATACTACCTATACTACCTATACTACCTATACTACCTATACTACCTATACTACCTATACTATCTATACTACCTATACTATCTATACTACCTATACTACCTATACTACCTATACTACCTAAGTAGTTAGACATCTCTCTCTCACTCACACACACACACACTAACGAACTTTTAAATGATTTCATTTGATTTTTATTCTGATCATGATACGAGTACAATACACATCATACATACAATATTTCCCTTTCCTCTCCTCTCCTCTCCCCCTCCCCTCCTCTCCCCCTTAAACTCCTTCCCCATCTCCCATATCCCATCCACATCCACATCCACATCAAATCACCACACAATGCATCCCGATCCAGCAAAGTACAAATACATAGCCCTCCAGCCAAGACATCAATAGATGCATCTCAACTCGCCCTATTTCATCGTTTCCATACCAATCCATTCCTATCCAACGCCCAAAGATCATTCCTGTCCATCTAACCATCCGACCATCCAAATACGCTCCAAGTACGCTCCAAATGCCATGCCAATTCTTGATATTAAAAGACTAATTCCACCCATTCATCCATTTATTCATCCATTCTTATCTTTCATCTCACAGATTTCCGATTCACAAATTCATCCTTTCTTTCTCCCTTCCTTCCTTCCTTCCATCCAACCCCTATGTACAAACTTCACCTCACTCCATCCCATCATCCAATCATAGAAGAAAAGAATTATATGTCTACATGACAGAACATTCCTCGTTGTTCTTCTGGTTTGCTCCCTTGGATCTTGAGATTCTTTCTCTACCCTTATTACTTTGTTTTCCGCCATTGCGTTTAAGTTCCTCGAGCTTTTCGCGAGCTTTGGGGAAATTTTGCGCTGTGTCATTAATTAGCCATGAATTCCAATTCCACTTCCAATCCAAAAGTAAACGACACCAAAATGAAGAATTAAACAGAAGAAAGGAATAAAAAACCTACCAGCAGCTCTCCAATACCACCGCTTAGCATCCTCCAAGCTCTTCGGCGTACCAATTCCCTCCTCACAATAATAACCCATAGCATATTCCGCCTTTGCTAATTTAGCCATCGCAGCCTTTTTCGCCCACAAATAAGCCTCCGTATCACTCTGTTGCAAGATGTTCTCATGACCCGTCAAATACCAACCACTAAGCGCCAATTCACTCTGATGTTCTTCTTGAACCGCTGCTTTCGAATACCACTGAATAGACTGTCTAGCATCAATCGGACAATTGAACTGTCCATATTCGTAAGCCTGACCTAGACGAAACTGTGAGAATTTATAGCCGAGGTCGGCAGCTTGGTGGAAGAGTTGAAAGGCGTAGCCTTCATCGCGGACGAGAGAGGTATCTTGGCCTTGTGGTGCTTCGTACAAAAGACCTAATTCGTGGAGAGCGTGAGGATTTTCGGGGTCTGCGCGCTCGGCAGCTCGCTTGAGCCATACGACGGCTTCGCGGGCGTTGGCTGGTTGTCCTAAAAGTCCTTTGAGTTGGATCATACCCATTTTATACATAGCAGGGGTGTCTCCGAGCGTAGCTGCACGTTTGTACCACTGAATAGCTTTAAGAGGATCTTTGCGAGTACCGCCTCCTTCGTCGTTTCCGAGTTCGCAACATACTGCAGTTCGGTATGCAGCTTGTGCATGACCAAGTTTTGCGGCTGATTGGTAAAGGGTAAATGCTTCTTTCTCGTTGACTTCGAGACCAAGAGAGCCTCGGCCATAACAATCTGCAAAATAGAACATTGCGTCTGGATGTTGAGCATCTCTCAACTTTTTGAGGACTTTAGTAGCTTCAAAAACATACTTTTCTCTCGCCTTATTACGTGCTCTCTGATCAGCAAGTGGCGCAACCAAAACATCCGAAGCCTCGACCAACTTCTTCACAAAGAGTAGAGGTGTCTCGTTATCGTTCGGATTTCCATTCTTGTACTTCAATCTCAAGCGATCAATTTCGGCTTGAGTTACAGGTTGTGCGGGTGCGTTTGTATCAGTAGGACCTGCAGGAGAGGCGCTATTAGATGCTTGAACTGGGGTACCTGATTGAGGTGAAGAGTTAACACCACCATAATTGCGCATAGGTGATGGTTTGATATTTGATTGCTGCTGAGCAAAAGAATTGGGTATTAAACCAGCACGAACTGGTGGAGCATGAGGCGGTAGAACACCTTCTGGAGTGCCCTGTTTTTGTAAGCTGTTTTGACGACCGCCTTGGAACCCTCCATTCTGAGCAACAGGATAACCACCGTTGTGAGGCGAAGGTCCCTTCGGCAGACCTCCAAATCCAGCTTGTGGGCCGTTAGGAAGTCCACGACCAGCCCCAGGAGCTGCCGACATACTTCTCGGTGGTGGTTGAAACTTTGGTGCTTGGCTAGGGTATGGGTCATAGACTTGATCTTGTGGCGGGCCTTGATATTGATTATATTGAGCATTTTGCTGTCCCCAGCCATCTTGATAACCTTGCTGTGGCATGCTAGGAATTGGTGGCGCATCCCCTGCCATCTCGAAAATTGCTGTCTGAGCTTGGGCTTGGGCTCTAAAATCCGGTTGAGACTTTACAGGTTTAACTTGGCGGAGGTTTCCATTTCTCTCTACAGGGCCACCTGCTTGCATGGGATCAAATCCAGATCCAGATCCGGCTCCCGGTTGAATATGAGCTTCAATCGAAGTACCTCTTCTATGCAATGGTCTTTGTGGAGCCGCATCGAAATCTGGCATTTCCGAAGTATGTGAAAGATTTCGCCCATGCGTCGGTGGAGGTGGCGCTTCATAATATGCATCATAAAAAGTGCTAAGACTTTCATCCGGATTGTGATCGGCATAAGGATTACTTGGATAATTATCTTGTGGAAATTGCTGTTGAGGAGGTGGCGGTTGAACAGGTTGTTGATTTGGGTATCTTCTTTGTGGAGGTGGTCTTGATCCAGTGGCTGTCGCAGGTCGAACGGGCATACCGCGTCCAATTGAACCATTATATGGTGCACTCATTCCTGGTCCTTCCATTGAGGAAGTTGGTGGGCCCGCCGTTCCCAAGGGTCCGGGATCATCTGGTAAAGTCATACTTCGTTGTGGAGGACCAAAATTATCTCGATCATCTCGAACTGGCGACATAGGATTTCCGTATTGATCATAACCGCGATCTCCATAGCCATTCTGCCTCGGTGTACCACCATATCCTTGAGCTGGAGGTGGTCCTCTTCTCTCCGAAAAGTCTTGTCTAGGAGGGCCTTGTGTCATTCCCCTCGGTGGTGGGCCTCTTCGTTGATCTGGCATTACTTGATGTGCCTGAGGTGGATACCCTCCTCTTGGTGCACTCCTCTCAGAATCCACTGAAGGTCTTCCATAATCATCTGTCGACATACCTCTCTTCGGTCCAAAATTATCTCGGCTTCCTTTACTTCCAGCTGTTCTGGGTCTGTTAGAAGGAGGAGGGCTTGAGATATCTATTGAACCCATCTTTTTGATAATTTCCTGTTCTTCAGACATTGCAGTCCTTTTACTTGCTCCAGGAAATGAAGGAAAAGGGCTATCAAAGGATGCTCCAGATTCTGGAGACATAGGGGGTGTTACCAAAGGTTTCCGAGGTCTTTGCTCTAAAATCAAGTTAATACAATGATTCAAAACATAAACCCTTCATTCACTTACGTCTTTGTCCTTGTGCAGGTCTCATGCGTTCATCCATTGGCCTACCATTTCCACTCATGGGTCCACCATTTGAAGGGTACCCTCCTCCTTGTGGCCCACCATAACCACCACGATCTGGAGGAGGTCTTTGCATTGGTCCACCTCTACCATTTTGACCAGGTCCACCTCCTCTCAGTGGCATCCCACCTCTATCATTTGCATATTGTTCATGTTGTGGAGGATAATTTTGATTCGGTGGTGGATAACCTCTACCTCGCCCATTTGAATTTGGTGGATATCCCCTCCCACGTCCATTCATGTCTGGAGCATAACCACCTCTTCCCCCACCATTTGTATTTCCATAACCACCTCCATTCACATTTCCTCTTCCGCCACCATTCATATCCTGATATCCACCATTATAATCCTGACCATATCCATTATCATAATTCTCATATCCATAACCATCTTGACCATACTCCTCATATTGTTGTTGTGGATATTGTTGTCCTGGAGCTTGTTGATATCCTTGTGCTGGACCAGGTCTTGATGCAGCTCGACCATTATATTGCCTCTGGGGCTGTTCGTAATAACCTTGATCATATGCCATGATGTTCTCCTACTATCTCTCCTTCTTTCCCGATCTGACTGCGACTCCCCTATCCCTCGGAACCTTTGGCGCAAAATGTTAACAAACAGTAACAACCAAAAGCAATCAATTCATAAGAAACCCAATTCCTTGAGAAATTTGTATTTCCTTATCCCAAAAATTCAATGAGCTTGAAAGATCATACAGTAATTAAAGAAATCCAATTATCGCAGTTTATAGGGGGTAGAATGATCAACGTTTCGGGAATGGGTTAGGTTTGTTCGAGATGGGAATTGTTGTTATAAAGCCTCGACCTGTTTGAGGATTGTCTCGGTATTCCTGTGCTTGAGGGGATGCAAATCAATGAGAGAAGGTAGAAAAAAGCAGAGTAAAAGGTATCTCTAAATGTTGATCTTATTGTGTTGAAAGTAGAAGAATTCGTTATGTGGTTAGGTAGTTGGTTGTAAATATTTTGAGATGAGGTTGAAGAGGGTCATTCAATAACCAAGACTGCTGGTTAGCTTTTGGGGGGGGGAAGGGGTTGTTTCAGAGAATGCGGAGTGGGGGCAGGGGCGCTAATAAGGTGGAGGGTATGAGATGGTATGGGATTATTGGGATTGGGATTGGGATATAAGGATATAGACTTATTAAGTACTGGAGTACTTTGTGTCGGGATTATTGAATTGATTACTTCGTACTGCCCCTCCTGCTGCGCCTGTGAGGCTGTCACAAATACTTATAAACCATACTCCGTACCTAGGTATCATTAGGTAGTTCAGTATAAACGGATAAACGGATAAAATGACTAATAATCAACTACTCCCGAGGTCATACTAGGTAGTAAGTAAGTCAATGTTGTTGGTAATGGTTGCCCAGGTGCTTTCGCTGGAGTCTATTTTCAGTATCAATGTTTAAAGATTCCGATGTATAATCATGCAAGAATTAAGTTTATCTCAAGAGGAAAGTTATTCCTCAGATAATCCCTTGTTAGTAACTTAGTATATCTAATTGTATCAACAGACTTGGCATCAAAGGGAAAGAATCAATCTAGTTTGATTGCTAGGAATTCATATGCATGCATGCAACTTACTATGGAAAATCTTTCGCTCGTTACATATATGACAAGGGGCATCACCAGCTATGAGCCATGAGCCATGAGCCATGAGCGAGCCATGATTGAACTTTGAAGTTAGATCCGAATGAAGAGCGATTGGTTATCGCCTTACAGCCGGCATGTTTAAAGGCTACTTCACGAGATCCATAAGATCCATAAGATCCACAATACCAAGGACCATATGAGAAACATGGCGTTGCGAGGCGGAGTTTACAGAAGAGATTCAAAAGATCTGGTGGGTTCAGCTGGTATCAAGAATTGTTCTAATAAGTTGAAAGATCAGCATGTCAATCATCAATTCCAAAGGGATGAATGAAGTTAATGAAGGGAGCAGGGGCATAATGGACTTGGAGCTCAAAGAAGAGAGTCAGTCTGTAACAGCATTACGTCGTACAGATATATACCTATTTCTTGGCCATCCGAATTCCTTGAATCCAAAAAGCTAGGTAGATATCAATGCGCAGTGTCAGGTTCTTGTAGAACTAATGAAGGCATTGTCCGAGGCATGAAACTGAATACCAGCACTTACTTGAGTATATGCTATTTTTCGACATATTGATCTTTCGAGATATTGATGAGTAGGTAGGTACTAGGTAGGTACTCCGGGTATCTTAACTTTTGAACCAAAGACTTGAAGATTTGAAAGTAGTACCATCCATCAGCATCTAGATTCTCATTCTCACCTAAAGCTGGTTTCCAATGCGGCATAAAATACAGTAAGCATGCTATGCAATACTGTAGTCTGTCAGCGACTCAAACCCGAGCCTGGGCTAGCCATCGCTTCATCCCAACATCACCGAAACAGAACCGCATTCGGTCGACATGTCGAATTAGGGTAATGTAGCGAATGATCTCACCGCATACTTCGTATGCTTGTGAAATCCATCCCCTCCAATTTGTCTTTCCTTACGCCACAACAGTCATCATTCCCCGCGCCACAGCAGCCACCATTCCCCACAAAGCACTGCCACAACTAATTGCAGCTTCGAACCGATCAGCTTCTGATCTCATCAATGCCATTTGAACTACACATCACAATTCCCGATCCGATTTTTCACTTTCTGCCATCAGAAATACGATAGGACATTGCATTAACAAATAAGCAAATATGCCACCTAAACCAACAAACTGGCGCATGTATGGCAAGATGGCCGTGGCGTATGTCACTCTCATCCCTTCCTGCAACCCCTCTTCGCCATCCAATTCCCTTCAAACATAAACTAACCCACGTCCAGCGGTATCACATGTTCCGTCGGTGGACCAGCCCTAATCTACTATGTCTCTCCGACCGAAGAAGAACTTTTCCTAAGATACAATCCGGAACTTCAAAAACGCAGTTTGGAGAATCGCGTGGGGAAACAGGAGGACTTTGATAATTTCGTGGCTAGGTTGAAGGAGTATAGTAAGAGTGATCGGCCGAGTAGGTTTTCTGGTTCCTTTACTTCATTGATTTGGGGAGGGGTGTTGGTTGTTGGGTGTGATGGGTGGATTTAGGATTGAAGGGAAAGTTGGAAGAGGGAGCTATTGGAAGAATATAAGCTGTCAATTACGGAAAGCAATTATGCTAACCTCCCTTCCAACAGTCTGGGTCGAAGCAGAAGAAGCCGCGCGCAAAAATCGCAGTGGCAAGATAGAAGAACAAGCCAAATTAATGCAAGAGATGCAACAGAGAAAAGAAGATATCAAAAAGAGTGGAACAAAGTTAATGCCTGGTGGAAGTCTTTGAGTCTCGGGGCTGAAAAAGGAAATGGAAATGAACATTGTATAACTATGGATTTGGCGTTTGGTTTGATTATGATATTGGTGATGAAAGTTGGCATGAATGGCGCAGGTTGGGGTGGGAAGAAAATCTCAATGGTGTGGGTTCTCTAGCAAAGGGCTGGTATGATGTGATCTGCTACACATTGACTCTTGGGAAGGGGGTTGAAGTCTTTGCATACTTCGAATCCCTAAACAATTCTTTGCTAGAGTCTACGGGTTGGTTCAAAAAAACCTCTTCAATTCAAACATGGAATGAAATTATAGTAGTAATTGAATTGCCTCTAATGCTTCATTTTCGTCCTCTCAGTTCTACGCAAAAATCATACCCGTCTTAAAGACCAGCCAGCCAGATTACTTTCTACACCTCAGGGACACAAATTCAACTGAAAGGGAGGTTGATGACTATATGTACTACTAGTAGATTGGTGCAAGTGTGAAATAGATTATAGTAGTAATATGTTGCCAAATCTTTTCTCGAGAAGTAACAAAGATGTGGGAATGGAATGACTACAGATCGAGAGTACTCAGTAATAGTATACTATATTAAAGAAGGCAACAGTAAAGAATCAAATACTGCAACTCAATTGACGTGGGTTGAAGGAGACTGATCAAGGGAACAAGCTCACCGGGAAACACTTGACCGTCGGCGGGTCGGTAGCGCCCTGTCAAATCCATATATATATCACAACACCAATACCACCGACATAAAACAGCACTGGCCTGCTGGCCCAATGGCAAGGCGCTTGACTACGATTCAGTCAGTAATTACTGGACTTCGGCATCAAGAGATTGCAGGTTCGATCCCTGCGTAGGTCAATATATTTTTTACTTTTTTTCATATCTTTACTTTCTCAAAGTCCCGGAGGTTGTAATTTAATCATTCTTTGCAGGTGGAGCTTTTTCTTGCATTTTTTTTGGTGGGTTGAAAAGTTGGTGGGGTTTGGAGGGGTGATAGCGGATAGATTGTGATAGTGATAATTGATAGGGCGCGATTAGGTATGTAGATCTTAAAGAGGGGGGAAAGGGTAAGCGAACAGAAATAGATGTTGTGACTTTTATATAATATTCTTGTTTCGAAAGACTTCCTTTATTCCTTTAGTTCAATGGTTTATTTACTATTTGATGTTATGTATTAAATCATCTGTCATCTCAATTAAAATACAAACTTTTGAAAATCACTATTTGACCCTACTTTTTCGCTGAGGAAAGGAGGGCCCAGACTAAAATCATAAGGTTGTATCAACGCTTCAACGTCCTAACTTTTATAATTACAAGCTCAATACTCTATATTGATCAAATATGGCGTAATCGATAGCCAGTCAATTGACCGGTATTTCTTTAGTCTGGGATGGTTTGTTGCTTCTTGTGCACAGTTCTATTGTCGCCGGAAAATGAGGGTATAAAGGGTACTTGAATGAAGAGGTATTAGTATGGTATATCAGTACTAGATATGCAAGCGAGATATAGAGGAGAAAGACAGTTCCTTGTGTCGAAGTGTTTGGTTTCGGGTGGGAAAATGGTGGATGCGTTGATGTCATGGTTTGATGGGATAATACACGTTCTGCTCTTCATCTATATATATTCGCTTCTCAAGTTCTTGTGCAGAATCACTTTTATATGGATCATGGATGTATTTCAGATATTGAGTATATCTCAAAGCTTGCGTTGATCTTATACATTGAATCCTTTTCAAAGATTCATTCAATTTCAAAGATTGGATTCACTTTGCAGATCCAATCTACTGCGGATGTTAAGCACTATTCGAAAGTTCAGAGTATTTCGAACATTAAAGCTTTCCAAAGATAATCCGGCATTTTGTATCAAGGCTTTGAGCATCACAGATATCTTCGGCTAAGCTATCGTTTTCTCATCATCTATATCCCCTTTCACTCACTATATCATTTGGTCCCTCTTATCTTACCACTTTACCTCTCCTTAGGTACTCTCACACTCCCGCGCCCCTTTTATTACGACCCCTCTTTCCTCTCTACTTCTCCTCCAGCTGAGGGCTTTCTCTGTCTTGATACCTCGTTTTCTCCTTCTCCTCTCTCTCTCCACACCCTTCTCTTTCATCATCTTTTTCTCCCCTCCCCTCTTTCAAATATGAGACGGTATCCCCATCCCCATTACCAATGCCACTTTCAATTCCTCTTCCCAATCCCTTTGCACCTTATTTAAACCTCAAGCTGGAGTCTATCTCCTAGAGGCAATAAGCAAGGGCTCTCAAACCCAAGCTTACTTTTCCCCATGATCGACTTGGTCGATTCCTCAGATTCAGATGTGCAACAAAACTTTCATGACTCCAAATACTAATTCACTATGGATGCTCATGATCGACCAAGTCGATTGACCTTGACAATTTTAGATATGCAACAAAACTTTTCAATTTTCCATTGATTGGTTAATTCGCTGCTCGGAAGAAATGAATAGTAGGTAGTGAATATATATATATCCACTCATACTGAACCTTGTGGGCTACCAATTCTTCAAATTCCGAGATATATCGTAGTCACCATAGAATTCTGGCACTCACATGGAAGGATTTGAATGAGTATATTTTGCGCAGGACAGTCTTTTACTTCTAGGAAGTAAATTGAACTGTATATCTGGTGTAAGGCTTGTAGGGGTGAATCAGTACTTGGCTGATTTCGCTGGATCCCAATCGAGCCAAACCATGCACCAAGCTTAAACCTCACTGCTCTGGGTGCCAGTACAATCACAATCTCCTTGATAGCCTAATTTGATCAAGCCAAGCTATACAATCCAATTGTAACACCTCCGTCCCCAAGTCCCTGTGCAACACATCCGCTTCACTCATCCACCATCCACCATCCACCGCCACTAGTCCCAAAGTCAAACCCAAGCCCAATTTCCGGGGAAACAAAAACATAAACCCGAACCTCTCATTCCCTCATCAGACTGTAGATATTCTCTTGTTGCAAATCGCACATTGGAGCCAAACTCAAAACAGTAGTCCTTGGGTGTCCCGCGGCCATATTCGCATTGTTGATGGGAAGTGGTCCCCGAGTTGGTGGTGCCCGCTGACTGCCCTTTGGTATTAATTTGAGAATACTCGGATGTACTTAGAAATCCAAAGACGGGATGAGTTTTGGTTGCATTTGGTGGTTGGGCAGCTTTTTGCAGGATTTATGAACCGGATTTTGAGAGGTCTTTGAGGCTTGTACAGTATTAATACTATTTATGGGCCGAACTATCGGCGTTGTATATTGTGAATGAAATAGTTTTATTTCGAAAGGTTTATGGCCTTTGCATTTTCGAGTTGCGTTTACAAAGTATGAAAGCATTCCTTCCTCAACATTATGGGAAATGAATTGGAATGTTCAATTTATTCTAAGCACTCAAACTATTGTCCGCTGAAGTATGTCAAAAAAGAAACTTCGAATGTTCAACTTGTCCTGCAACATTGAAAGTATCATCATCCCAAAGATGTTTAAATCAAAAATTTGATAGATCAATCGAGATCCGGCACAGGTAAATGATCCAACAACTTTACTTTCATCCCCAGTGCCTTCAAAGCCTTCAACGCATTCTGATCTCTCAGCTCCTCAGTCTCCTTCTCACTTACTAAAACAAAATCATGTTTTAAAACTTTTGATCCCTCTGGCACCGAGTACTTCTTCGCGATATCAGCGGTTGCGGGTTCGAAATCTACGATTAATGATTGTTTTACACCAAAAACTGCATCGGAAGATTCGTATGGATCGCCACGAAGATATAATGCACTTTGAAGAGAAGTGTGTCAGTACATAATCACCAATATATGGAAGAATGGTAATACGAACGTAATAAGGTGATCCCACCCAACCTTCTGAAACATAAAATGCATATGCGCTGGTCTCCACGGATGTCTCTTCAATAACTTCAACAACTGTCCAACAGGTCCATCATGTGGAATCGGATAAGGAACAGGCACAATAGCCTTGAACCAAAATTCTCCATTAGAGTCACTCTTCATGACGCATCTCCCATCAGGTCCATCTCGTACAGCATGCTGGACGTCATAATGGCCGGTGGAATCGGTCTCCCAGATGTCGATCTTTACATCTGGGATGGGGTTGCCGGAAACGTCTTTAATGGTGCAGAGAACGATACACGGTTCACCTTGGGGATCATGAGACATCTTATCTCCGGATGCCATTACTTCGGCATCGTGGGTGTGGAAGGGACCAAGGACAGAACCTTCCGTCGAGGCGGGAGGCTTGGGGTGGTCGATTGCGTCGACTAGGAGGGAGAGACCTAGGATATCTGATAGGAGAATAAATTCCTGTTCGATTTTGTCAATATCTTTTTCTGAGGTCAAGATGGCGAATAAGAAATGTATAACATACGTGTCTCACATCACTCGATATCTGTCCCACCTTCACCAAGAAATTTAATGCAGCCATCCATTCTGTGGTACTTAAACGTGTTTCTCTAGCAAAATCATGAAGATGGGTAACGAGTCTTTCCATGACATATGTGATACGTTCATTATCACCCTGTGAGTTTATTCTTACGGTGTTTTCGGTGATATTGTCGATGGTGAGATCTTTCATCGGGGGAATGTTAATTTGATTGGGATCCATGATGATATATTGGGTATTTTTATATCGTTGTACCTAAGTGGAATGAGGTAAATATTGAGAGAGCGGAACTGAGAGGCTTTGATGCGGGGTAGCTAATATGTGAGCTCGTAAAGTCTTGAAGAGAATGAAAGCAAGACAAGATTTAAGCTTAATAAAAAGGATCTTGGTCCTTTTTATATAAGAATAGAAGCTCAAAAATTAACGTCAACATCAACAAATCCTTTATAAGCAATTACATACCAACATCACACACGTTCCACGCGTCTCCTCCAACCCCTCAACACGGCAATCTGCACCGGACATCCCCTCAGATCTTCGGATCTCCACCACAGGCATTCCCTTAAGTCAACTACCCTACTTTTGGGCCACCCCCTCTTTTGGGCCACTTTCCTCACCAAAAAAAGCCAAAAATAGCATTTTTAGCTTTTTTATTTATAGATAGAATTAGTTGAAACTTTTATTATAGGTTTATTATATAATTTTAAGAAATATAACCAAATTTCAGATTTTTAGCTATTTTATATAAAAAGTTATAAAAAGTTGAAAATCAGGTTTTCAAATTTGTATGTAAATCCCATACAAATTTGAAAATATCGTAAAATGCTAATAACTTACTAAATAAAATAATTAAAAATAAATTATAAATTTTTATTAAATTATTATAATATAAAATAAGAAAAGAACAAAGTCTTATATTTTTATTATTAATATATACTATAATATTATATCACGCAGTATAATCACCTAAACAAGAGTACGGGAAAAAGCAAGTAGTAAGAATGTATATTGCTAAAGCTTACCGGGGATCCTATAGATCCTCTAGCGGATATATATATATACTAAGTATTAATCATTACCCTATATAGTAATGGAATTATATTACTTTCGATAAGAAGAATATGTGTTTTTACTAGGAACTAATAAAACAATATAATTAATCTATACTATATAAATAATATAACTGGTTTAATATAGTCTTATAATAATATTTTAGTTTTCGTAATATACCCTCTAAATCAATACATTAATCTATATTAATAAAAAACTATAGTTAATACTAAATAAAAAAAATAATATATAGTACAAAGTTAAAAAGTTTAAAAGCTACTCTTAATTACTTTATCGGGTAAGCCAAATAATTAATAAAAAGTAATTAATTATAAAAAGTTTATGTGTTACCTTGGTAAAAAGTGTTTATTGATTATGTTTTTTATTATAGCCTATTATTTTAAAGTTGTAAAAAAGTGTGATTGTAGCAACATGTATATATATTATTATTAAATAAAAGAAAAATTGTATCAAAAAATATATTAATAATATTAAAGTTGATTTTAACTTATAGAAATGATTTAAATAGTTAGTATTAATTAAATAACTTACCAAACAGTATAAGTAATTAAAGTAAGTATATAAAATCGTAGAAAAAGAAAGCTTAGGAATAGAGTATAAAAAAGTTATGAATTTCCCATTATATTAATCTTATTTTTTATACTAATTTTCATTTTATTTTTAATATTATTATTTATTATGCTTATTAGTTATAAAGATCAAAAAGCTTTAACTAGTAATGCTATTAAGGGTTAAATTGTTTATAAAACTAATATTGTCATTTGTTATATTAGTTTTAATACTTCTTTTATTAATAGTTTTTTCAAATCTAATGCCTATAACTTTGATTTTTCTGATTTTTTTAAACTAAAATCTTTTACCCAATCATCTTTTCCTTTATTATCCTTTACTCCTACTAAACTTAATTTTCCCAAGTGTAATCACAGTTAACTTTGATTTTTGAAATCTAATTTTAATACTTTTGCATTTCTGCTTTAGCTTATTAATTGAACTCCACCCCCTGTTTATATAAGCCCGAACTATTTTCTTTTTAACTAACTAATAGGTTTATCCTCCTATACTCCCTAGTAAGCTATTATAAGAACTTCTACGTTTAATTGGTTTAAATTTAATCCTATCCGTTTTTTTAGTTATACTTTTTCTTTAATAATATTTGTAGTGAGTTAATTAATTATTTTTTTTAAATATACCTTGTTAATTTTTATACTTTACAGATTAATCTTATTAGTAATAATAATAATTAAGAATATAAAGAAAAAGTATCTCTTTTTATTAAACTCAAACCATATAATAATAATAAAGAAGATGAGATTTTTGTTTTTTAATAAAATATAAAGCAGGATTATATTTGATTTTTTTCTAATTTTCCTTTTCCCAAAAAATAATTATGGTTTTATATATACAATCCTTTAAATAAACATTTATGCTTAAATTATATAAAATCTATATTTAATGGGTATAGTAATAATTCTTATTTTAGGAATTCTGCTTTTATTAGTTTTTTATAATATTTCAATTATTATATTTATCCTTATCTTTTATGTTTGAAGAATATACTTTTTATTATTAGTTTTATTAGGAAAGCTTTTTTTAATTATAATAAAAAAGTAAATTAATTTTTTTATATTTTTAATTATATTAATAAATTTTTTATAATATGTTATAAAAAACTTTTTAATATAATTTAAATTATAATATATTTTATCCCTTAAATTATATTTAACAATTTATTAATTAACATTTTAGGATTTTATAAAGTTTTAAGGTATGCTTTATACTTTTTTCTATAAAAAAAAAAAAGGAGTAGGAGAAAAAGAATAAGAAAAAGGTTTTATTTGTAATAAAGCAAATAAATACTTATTGCATAGCTAAATATAAGAAATTAAAAAAAAAGGGCTAAGTAGGCTAAAAAAAAGAAAATGGAAAAGAAAAGGAAGAATATATTAAAGAAAATAAAGAATTTATTATCAAAAAGTTTATCAAATAACTTTTTTAAATAAACAAAAAAACTTATAAAGTTTAAAAAGTAATAAAGAAAGCTTTAAGCTTATATAAATAATAAATTGTTTTTATATAAAAATGAAAAGAAAAAGAAGAGTTTTTACAAATATAATTAGTATTTTATTTATACTTATAATAAAAATTTAATCTTTTTATTAATTATTTGAAAATATATCATAACATTTTTTTAATTGATTTTCTTGATTTTAAAACGTATATTTTAGTAATTCAAAAAAGTACAAAAGTATTCAAATTTTTATTTAATAAGATTTTTTATTAAACTATTAATAAGTATATTATTGGTAGGCAAATAGATTATTTCGAAGTTTTTTTTTATATATTTTTATTTTAATCACATATTTTATATATTTATATACTTTAGTTTTATAAAAATATATTTATTTTCTTTTATTATTAAATAAATCGCTTAAATATTATTATAATATATTATTATTAATTTTTTAATTATAAAATCAATTTCTTTCAAAAGTTTTAATATTATAATAGTTTCCTTAGTTATACATTCAATATTGAGTATCTCTACTTTAATAATTAAAGTAATTATTATATTTTATTATAATACTTTTTACAAAATTAAATCTTTAAAAAGCAATATAATATACTTTTAAAATAATCGTTTAATATTATGATTATTTGCAAAAGAAGTATCAGAAAAAACAAAAAGTTAAGCTATATAATATAAGCTATACTTTATAGTTAAATATCTTGTACTTTATAAATAATATATATAATAATCTGCTATCTTTATATAATTAAAAAAAGGATTAATTAAATATTAATTTAATATTAATATTGTAAAAGCTATATTTGTTTTTATAATAATAGTTATATATAAAATCAATTTAATCTTTTTCTAATATATTTTTATAAAAAATAATACTATTTGCCCTATATTTTTAATAAATATAATTATAGATAAAAAAGTTACTATACTTCTATATATACATTTAAACTTTTTGGCGATTTTTTTAATATAAATGTTATATACTAATTATAGTTTATTTAATTCTTAATTACAAAGAATATATATTCTAAGGAATTATTTAGTATCCCTAAGATCGTATAGCTTATATATAGCTTTTAATCTTTTAATAATATAAGTAATATATGATTTGTATAATTTATAGTATATAATTTGAATATTATTAATAAAGAATAATAAGAGTACTTTGCGATTTATATCTAAATAAATATAAGGCTTTTCCTTATATTGATTTATTTCTAAACTGATTAGGGTTTTAATAAAATCCTTGAATTATATTATTAATAAATTATAAAGTTTATAAAAAGTCTAATTCAAGATAATAACTTTTCCTAACTTTTTGTATTTAGATAGTATTAAATATATTATTAATATTTTAAAAAGATTATATAAAATATTTACAAAAATATTAATTATATTGAATTACTTGGTTTTGAGATTATAATAAGCAATTATAGTTATAACAAATTGAAAAAAACGAAAGACTAAAATCATAGTATAAGTTATTTTTATAATATTTTTAATTTGAAAATCGCCTTGTATTATAAATCTTAATTTGTATTTAATTATATTACTTTACTTATCGTTTTTATATTTGAAAACCTATTTTAATAAAATTAACTCGGTAATTATTAATTTATAATTTCAATTAACCTTTTGCTATATCTTACAAATACATAAATTATTAATCTTTATATTGCAATTTTTTTTAAAATAGGTTTTTATTGAATATTTTTATAGATTGTGATGTTTAATTAAAATAAAGATTATTATTAATTAATAGATTTTCAAGAAAAATAGTTTTGTATTGTCTTTTTTAAATCTAACTGCAACTATAATAATTAAATAGATTATAACAAATTTATATAATTCTTTATTTCTCTTTATATTAGGCTAATTAAACTAAAACATAAAATAAAAGTTATTAAATTGTTAAATACTATAAGAATTTGATTTTTAAGCTAGTATTATTCCGATGAATAAGTTTGTTAAGGATTGCCCTAAGTATTATTGTTTATATTATAATGCTCGCCTTAATAGCTTTTGTAAACTATTCAAAAATGATTTTTTATAAAGTTAATACTTTAAGAATAAATAGAATTAATATTTTAATAAATCCAAGTTTATAGGTTTTAGAAGTTTAATTATTATTATTCGAAATCGTTTAAATAATCGATTAGGATTATAAAATAAAATATATTTATTTTAATAATCTGTAATTATTCTTATTTTGTAAAATAATTATTTAAAAATTAATAGTTTTTTTATCTTATATACTTTTTTATTATTTAAGTAAGTAGTTTCATTAATCTTTTTAATTAAATCCAGATGATTTATATTAATATAATCCTTATAATCGTCCTTATTTTTTAAATCGAAAAACGCTTAAATATTATCCCTATTTATAATCTATAGTATAGATAGTTTTATTATATTAATATTTATTATATTTGTTATATTATTAAATAATACTATAGGATTATTATTTGTAACTTATACAAGATTGCTGCCATTTTTATTACTTAAGCTTAAATTGTTTAATGAATTTAATTCACTCAAATTATTATTCCCACCCTTTAATTCGAATAAAATCTATTTAATCCCGAAATTGTTATAAATGTATTAAATAAAAATAATATTTAAAAAGCTGCCATATACAAAAAATAACTTATTATCTTTATTTTTTAAAATTGTCCTATTTAAATCAATTGTATTTTTAATATTAAAAGAATAAATAATACGTTTTAGTTCCCTAATCAGTTGATTTATAATAATATTATTTTTAAGATTAGTATTATAAATAAATCGCTTATTAAATATTATATTTCAAATAATAATGACTTTATTAAACTTGGGAATTTATATTTTATAGATTTTTATATTAAATATGTATCCTATTAAGTAACTAATATAAACTCGACTATAGGTTTTGTATCACTTTCTTTTTATATTTGTTTCTTTCTCCTTATTTAATGAATATATATAATAGTTATATTAATAAATTCCGCTTTAGTTAGAGCGGAAATTGTTAATGATTTTTCGAATAAGTATAAAATTATACTATTTAAAATATTAAAAAAATTATGCATTAAGTACTTTATTAAGACATTTATAACTCCTTAATTTAAATAAATTGATATTATATAAGTAAATAGTAGTGTAAACTATTTCCACCTACATTTTATTAAGTAACTGAATATTACTTTTTATCTTTATTTGCTTAGTAATAATCTTTTAGCTAGCTTGTTTAAAACCATTATTAAGCTTATAAATATAAAAAGGAGAAAGTTTAAATTTAATACCCTTTTATTTTATTTATTTCTTAAAAAGAGTGTATTTAATAATTGTAATAATTAATATATTATTGTTTTGTTTAATTGTTATAATCAGTAATCTGTATTTACATTAAACCTAAGATACAAAGTTTCGAATTGCTTTAAAAACTTTATATTAAGTTTTAATAGTTAATATAAATAAAAAGATTTTGCTATTATATATTTCTTTGATTATAAATAGCTATAAATCACTATTATAACCATATAAAAAATCAAAAAGATTCTATTAAATCTTAAAAAAAAAATGAGAAAAAGATCAATTATTTGGTATTTTTGAAATGATTTGTTTTGTATAAACAAATAAGTAATTAATGTATTTCTTCCAAATGACGCCTACAATCTTAATATTTTTAATTATATGAATTAAATGCTTCAATATATCTTTATTAAAATAACCTATATACTTATACTACAATTTGCTTAAATCTAACTTTAAAACTAATAGATCCCTTAATCAATAAAACAATTTATTTATTTTTTATGATATAATGAAATATATTAAAACTAAATTGCTTATAAAAATTAAATATGGAAAGTTTAAATAAAAAAAAGAAGTCTTGATTTCTAATAGTATAAGGTTGAATATATATATAAGATTAGCAATAATTACATTTTTTTATATATCTTCAATTCTTAAAGTATAATCAAATTTATAAAACCAAACTTTTTAATCTCTTAAATAAGCCTCCGAAACAATATTAATATAAAAACTAGGAATAAACGTAATATTAATTAATATTAGATTCTTTATTTTTAATCCCCACTTCCTATAGAATATATTCTTAAAAGTACAAATATTTTTATTAATTATCAGGATAATACTGATATTAGTTTTAACTATATTAATATATTGGTTAGATGGCTTATACTTTTCATTATTTAAAAAAAAAACATTATTAACCAAATGTATAGTATTATAATTATTCAAAAAAGTTAAATAAGTAAGATAATATTTCTTAATAGCAAATACTAAAAAAAATATACTTTTAAAATTGTTCTTTTTATTATATTAAAAGTTAATCACATAAATATTAATTTTATTAAGGAATGTATTCTAAAATAAAAAGATAATCTTTTATTTTTAAAATACAAGTACTTTTTTAAATTGTTTAAATTTAAAAGTGTTAAATTTATTAATAATTTTTTGTCTTTTTGAATCAGATATAGTCTTACTTAGTTGATCTTTGTATTTGCTTATAAATACAAGTTTTATTAACCTACACTTTTCTAATACCCACAAATAGAAGTTTTTATTAAAGTATATACACTTGTAGTTCTTTTTGAAGGAATTCAATAATTTTTTTCGTTTTTTCGATTTAACTTTGTTAAGATTAACGGTCGAATAAATACCCTTAGGTTTAATATTAAAGTTTTTCTTTCGAATTAATCCTCCCATATAAATACTATATTAATCTAAAGTAAGCGCTAAAGTTCCTAATAGTCAGGCCCTATTAATTCTATTAAATTTTGAACTAGTCTAATCCAGAAGTATCTTAATTTTAATTATTTTAATGAAATTCTTGATAATAAGAGTATTTTGTATTTTTAAGATATTATAGGCTTTAATCTTTATATATATTAAGTTTTATTTTGTATATTATTTGAAAAAATCAATACAATTAAAAGTTGCTTATTAAAATATATTTTGATATTCTTTTAAAATGGTTATTAATATATCTTTGTTTATAAAAGCAAACTTCGTTTTCAAGTATATAATAATACTCCAAAAAATACTACTATTCTGCTATTAAAGGTTAATTTCTATTAAATAAACAGGGTTAATCGTTTTTTTAATCTATTGATAAACTTCTTTATATATTTTGTGCATCGTTTTATATCAATTAAAAAAGCTTTAATATTCACATTCAAAATATTCATATTCTTTATAGATTTTTTTGAGAGAAATAAAAGTCGGTTTAAAAGAGATAGTATATGGCTTATTTATTTTACCTTTTGCTTTTTATTCAATATATATAGAATTGAGGGAATTATACTCAAATTATTTATCTTAATCTTTTTGTATATACATTTTATCAAAAGTAAGAACATTAAATAATCTAGTAGTAAACTAATCGATAAGCGATTTCTAATTCGTAGAAATCAATTCGATTTCGAGATTAACTTCTGCTCAAATATTGTTGTAGCAGCACTTGTTCTTAAATATCAAATATTATTTAGCTTATTAATTACTGATATTAAAAAAGATTGAAGTAGTAAAAGATATATTATTTAATAAAACAATTGTTAAAAAAATAGTTTTGAAGTAAAATAAAACAGCCTGTATTAGATTTTTATAATGTGTTTTAAAATCTTATAAAATGAATAAAATAGATATAAGTAGAGTATCTTTTAAAAAAATAATTAGTATTAATATAAATAGAATAATACACAATATTTAAATACAAATTGAGCTTATAATTATTACACAGTATGATTATTTAAGCAAAAGTACAGGAAAAAGCAAGTGATAAGAATATATATTGCTAAAGCTTGTTGAGAATCCTACGGATCCTCTGGCGAATATATATATATGTTGAGCGTTGATTACTACCCTATACGACAATAAAATCATATTACCTTAGGGGCATAATACGGTTGCGTTTAACCGCAAATCAACTGTTAATTTACAGAAATAGCTTTTAACCTTCAATTTTCAGTTAAAATCTGATAAAACCGTTGGTTACTAGTAAATAAAAGGTTACAGTTAAGTTTAGAATCACTATTAATAATACTTACAGTAATTTAGCTATTCTAGTATAGGTTTAAGTTCTAGTTGTAAACCTTCAAAAATGAGGATATAAATCAAAATAATTCAACGCAATTGTACATTATAGTACACTGTAGTTCTAGTTCAATAGTAGTATATATCCTTGTAGAACTCAATTGTAGATTTAAATGTATAGTAGAACCTGTAGATTGAAATATATATTTTGAGCTTTATTAGCTAGCTATCTACTTAGTAATCCCAATTTAGGTAACTTGAATCAATTGAATCAATCAAACTGTAGTATATAGTATAAATGCATAAATACGAGGGGGAACTTTTTGTGGTTCTGGCATACCCTGCTTACCTTACCGTTTATCAACTATAAACTTCAACTTACTGTTTCTTAACCGTTCCTTAACCATTAATTAACGGTATTTGTTACTGAAAAGATATAAATTCAGTAGAAATTGCTAACAAAAACTATCTCCAACTTATAACTCACAGTTCGTTCACGGTTTAAAAAAGTTCCAGTTTTGGCAGGTTAGAATGTTAATTACGGTTGGCCAACCCGACCTTAACCGTCAAACGAAACCCGCACGTGCCCCTAAGGTACTTTCGGTGGGGAGAACACGCGTCTCTACTGGGGACCAGTAAAGCAGTGTGATCAACCCATGCTGTATGGGTAATATAACCGGCTCGGCATAGCCTCACGATAATACCCTGGTTTTCGTGACATATTACTAATCAAAATTTAACCTATATAAAAATTTGTATAGAGAATTTTCAACAATCAATTATTCAAAATTTACTAATTATTTTGAGTTTAAATTTGAAACTTATATATTAGATACTATAATAATACAATAAAAATTTAAGATTTATTTTTAATTATTTTTATTAAAAAGTTATTAGCATTTTACGATATTTTCAAATTTGTATAGGATTTATATACTGTCAGGGGTGCACGATATACACGTGATCTAGAAGCTAGGCTAGTACGGTTTGTACAGTATAAATATAGATTCCTTTAATAGCTAACTTTTGATTCCTTATAGTTTATAATCTCAATTGAAATATTATTTGATCCCTAAGTTTCTATCCCTACACTCTGTAATAGAGTAAACTATCTATCAATATATTCAACTCATCAAATAATATAATTCCTATATTTTAAAAAGCTACAATTTTTTGATTTTTTAATTTTTTAATTTTTTAATTACCTGGTTCCCTAATTCTTTAATTCCCTAGCTCCCTGATTCCCTGGCTTCCTAGTTTTTTGGTTTTGTTTTGATATTATAGTATAATTGATTTCAATGTTATAATATAGCTTTTGATTCTAATACTATGGTATAGCTAATTCTTAATTTCTAACTTGTTTAAACATTCCTATTACGATGCTATAGTATAACTGATTTTTGATTTTTGGCTTATTTAAGCATCTTTGCTTCGATGCTATAGTATAACTCTTGATTCTTAAATGCTATATTTACAGCCAATTCTTTGTTCTTACCTGATTTGGCTAGTTACTATAGTTATAACTTTTGATCCCATACCTTCCTAATTCCTAACTTGTTTAAACACCCCTGCTTTGATATTGTAATATAATTGATTCTGATGTTATAGTATAGCGATTTATGGCTTGTTTAAGCACTTTTATTATAATGCTATGATATAGCTTTTGATTCTTGATTTTTAGCTTAGTTAAGTACTTTTACTACAATGCTATAGTATAATTGATTTTTGAACTATACGAGGGTGTGTAGTATAAGAAAAGGGATAGTGTTAGAAGTGTACGGTATATACGTAATCTAAAAGCTAAGCTAGTACAATTTATATGATATAAATACAGATTCCTTTAATAACTAACTTTTAATTTTTTATAATTTATAACCTCAATTGAAATACTATTTAATCCCTGAGTTTCTACCCCTGCACTCCGTGATATATACAAATTTGAAAACTTGATTTTCAACATTTTATAGCTCTTTATATAAAACTACAAAAAATCTAAAATTTAGTAATGTTTATTGTAACTATATAAAGACTTTATAAAAAAAATCTTGTATTAAAATATTAAGTTTTGGTAGTTTTATAAGTAGGCCAAAATCACTGTTTTTGGTGGGAAAGGGTGGCCCAAAAGAGGGGGTGGCCCAAAAGTAGGGTAGTTGACTTAGTGTGGCGGGGAGCTGCATTGCAATGAGCCAACCAAAAAAAGACTCTTTTCCGCCATTAACCTACAACCCCACACGAGAATTACTGCAAATACAGCGAGAAAGTCGTATTTATTCCCGACGATAATTCTATTTCTGTGGATTATGAATGAACCATCAGGAGATGATATCGCAAATGTGGTGTTGAAACAATTCGATGAACTACCCGCAAAGAGGAAACCCTTGAATAGGGGGGTGGGGGTTAGAGAATGGGTTCCATTGAGTGGGATTGTTGCTTCTGGTAGGTTTAATTATTTTTGGGAGGGAGGGGAGGGGGGAAGGTCTTCTCTGAGTTGACGTTTGTGAGACGTGATGTATGGGAATGGGATGGAATGTTATTCTAAAGGTGGCAAGGCTGATTCGTGGTAGGTGAGGATGGATTGACATGTCTTGCTCTTGCGTGAGTTATCTTCCTGGAGTGGAATTTTTATTCTCCTGTACACGAACGACGATGGGTTTGCGAAACGTGAAGTCACGTTTTGAGCATATCATGATCATTACATTTTACTTCTCTTCAAGTTCATAATCAGTCTCCCGCGATTGAAATGTTCACCCCTAACAACTATTCCCCTCTCAGAACCGGAATGAAATGCCTCCCACATTCCAAACTCCCCCAAGCAAACGGCAACGTTCTCCACGACTGGCACGCCGAAATCCTCTGTCTCCGCTCCCTCAACCATTTTCTCCTCCAAGAAGTTCTCTCCCTCCTCTCCAGCCCCTCTATCCCCTCAAAATTCTTACAACACCGTTCTCCAGATACCATAACGCAAGCTTCATTCCAACCATTTGAGTTGAAACCTCATATAAAACTATTCATGTACTGTTCCGAAGCACCCTGTGGTGACGCAAGCATGGAGCTCACGATGGCTGCGCAGGATGATCCTACTCCATGGGCTCTACCTTCTCCTATCAATCCAGGAGACGATCCAGAACAAGGAAAATCAGAACTCCCAGGCCGAGCAAACTTCCAACTTCTCGGCTGCGTCCGCCGTAAACCTTCTCGTCCAGATGCACCACCCACACTCTCCAAATCTTGCTCCGACAAACTAGCCACCTCACAATACACATCCATTCTTTCCTCCATCACCTCCCTTTTCATCGCACCCCAAAACATGTATTTACATTCTCTGGTTCTCCCAGAAACACAATATAGCGAAGTGGGCTTCACGAGATGTTTCAAAACACGTTTAGCGGGTTTGCAGAATAGGGAATGGGGAGAAAAGGATAGTGAGTATGGGTTCCACGGAATAGGTGTTAAGAATACGGGGAGAGAATTCGGGTATTCGAGAAGACATGAGATGAATAATGTACAAGCACCGGAATACGTAAGTAGCAATATCTCCTCCTCGTGGATCCATGGCGATGGGAAAACGGGCGGGGAAACGCTCGTAAATGGTGCGTTACAAGGAAGAAAGCAATTTGATGTCAGAGGAGCTAGTAGGGTGTGTAGGAGGAGAGGTTGGAAGTTGGGGATTGAAGTTTTGGGTGCGATGACTGCTGCAATGGCCAGAATAGGTGGAGGTCAGCAGGTTGTGGAAAGGATAGGGGGTTGTTTGGCGGTGGATAGATATAAGGATTTGAAGGAAAGTGAGATGTTAAGGGAAAGGAGAAGGGTTAAGAAAGAGGCGAGGGAGTGTTTGGGTGGGTGGGTGAAGAATGAGGGCGATGATGAGTTTGGAGTTGAGATATCATGATGTTAAATGATTAATCAAATCACGATCATTATCATCTCTGTGACTATAATTATAATCGCAAAGATGGGTGTATTAAGATTGATTATTTTGGTACGTAAACTCCACCTGGGTATATGTACCATAATGCCCTCAAGTTTGGCGCGCCGATTTACCCTCATTTTGATGTCTCCTATTTCTCCATCCCATGAAAATATATGCCATCCATACCTTGAAAATACATGTCAGAACTCCTTTCGCAACCGAAATCCATCCCATGCGCCTTGAGAGTACCCAATAGCCAAATATTGCAGAGCATCAATAGAACAGCAACTGCAGGTTTAAAAAAGTTGTTCTACCGTATTCTCAGCATTGTAATCCTTGGTAGCTTCTCTAGTCTCCGCATCGTCAACAATAGAAGCCTCTTGTTGACTCAACTTAGCGAGTTCTTCCGTCAAGGTCTTTGTTGCATATGCATATTGCTCTGCATGATTGCCACGCCAGCCATTGTGTTTGCATTTTTTGAGCGGCTTGAGACACAGGCTCTTTAATTCATCAGGTATATCTCCTGTATCGGGAACGATTTGACCAGGATATGGAGTAGTTGCGCCAATGTGTTTTGTTTCTTCAGTACGAGGACCAAGAACTCCAGTGGTCAGATAACCTTTGCCCTCTTCACTTTCACACCAAGCCCCAAACTCACTCTCGTTCAAAGCGAGGCGATTGTCATAGCCACAAATCTCCTTGACATCGACATCTGGGTGTTCTTGTGCGATCTTGGCGCGTCGGTTCATCATAATCAAAAGTTTCTGAGCTGTTTTGAAACCTTCAATTCGTTGTTCAATGATTGTGCGCCTGGCCTTGATCTTGTTTATGGTAGATTCCTCTTCCGGGAGCAGATAATTAAGTCCCAATGGTTGACTTGGGTCATGTCCTTCAGGTACTGGCAACTTCGGTCTCGAACCAAGGGCGTGGAAATCAGTTGCTGTCTTGCATATTTCTAACAATGCTCCAAATTCCCTCTCGCTCAAAGCGCCGCCAATATTGCGTTTTTTATTGGAGCGCATTTTTTCAGCCACAAATTCCCAGAAAGCAGTCGCGTGCTCGTCGCTACAGTACTTGCTAGGTGGATCATCGCTAACACGAGCAGCCTTCCTACATCCATCAACATTGTGATATCTGCACATTCGCTTCCAGGTAGTAAATGCGGTATCGGAGCTGCAATTCGGACAAATAAATCGATCCAGAAGTTCTTTCGCGTCCTCGACATCAACATCAATACACGAGCAGTGGTACCAGTCTTCGCAACCCCCTTCACAGAATATCATCATACGGTGATCATCAGGACCGCGACATATACAATATTCGCCGCCGTCATTGCTGTCGTCATCGCCGGACGGGCCAGTAAGTCCGGGAGTGGCGCTGTTACGTTGTGATCTAGCTTCGGTAGGACCTATTCAAATATGTTAGTCTGTAGAGCCACTAAGTTTAGTGTTAGTGGTAGGCAATGTTACCTTCTGGCTTGGGTCCCTTGGGTCGGGCTTTTTTGGTAGGAACGGCGGTTCCCTTCTTCTTCGGTGCTGGTGCTGGCTTCTCTACCTTCTCCGACTTGAATTGTGGTGGCGCAGGACTGCTATGCTTAGGAATAGATGGCCCAGGAGACCCTTGACTGGAGGATGGCAGTGCCTTTCGAGAACGACCTTCGCTCTTGATCTGTTCCGAGATGCTTAATGGGATCCTATCATTGAAACTTGGTGTACCGTCTCGAGAGCTTGCAGATGGGGCTTTTGGCATTCTTGGTGGAGGTTTCGGCTTCGGCGTTCTTTTCGGGGGCGGTGCGATACCAGCAGCCAAATCTGCCGCGGCTTCGGCTTCCTTCTCATCCCTCTCCTTCAAGATTCTGAGTGCCAATTGATAAGTTTCACCAGTCAATCTGATCTTCCTGGATTCCGACGCATTCTTTTTGGCTCTATTATAAAATCTAGAATCTGCAGCCACGTATATTTTATTCCATCTCTCATCGTCAACACCGGGTGGTGTCGGAGCAGCCTCCGGATACTTGTATCTGTAACCAGGCGCATTGTTTGATATTTTAGATTTAGGAGCCGTAGGTTTTGGTCTTTCGGGCTCTGAGGCGGCGGTTGGGCCTTCAGTTGGGGCTTCAGTTGGGGCTTCAACGGGAACTTCAGGTTGGGCCTCGAATGAAATTTCAGTATTCTTCGAAGACTAGAAATATGTCAATCCAAGAAAGAGAATTTGGCGGATATTTGAAGTTATCTCAACCACTTGCAAGGCTCTACCAAGACGGATTGGATCCAGAGACGCTATTAAACTTACCTCGACTTCACCATCCACTTGAGGTACTTCCATAGGGAAATCTATATCCATACAGTCCATGATTCTATGTTTTTGACGCCTTTCTGACTGAAATTAATGAATTCAACCTCAAATTGATAGTTGAAGTATTTGGGAGTAATGAATAAAAGGCGATCCAGAAAGGCTGCAATATATCCGAAAGCTCGGACCATCTTTGTGCCGGGCTGTCATTCAGCCTCGCCTCTAATATCACATGTATCTACCCTACCGTTTGCTGCGACATTCAAACATTCCTACAACAGCCATATATACCTAGTATCTTCTTTCAAGTCGCATCGTGTAGTGATGTGGACTTCTATGTCTGCAGTCAATTGTACACGAATCATATCATTCAAGACTATTCGGAAGGAGGCTGAACTACTTCAACATGCCATCGCTTTTTTTCTCCTTGCAGACTTATCGATTTTCTGGTGATAAAGGGCACCTCGTGAGGACATTTCTCGAACTACACCTCAGCTTTCTCAATCAGTCTTTTTTCGAATGAAACCTTTCTGGTATGAAGCCCATTCTTCGCTATATTCATGATCTCTTCACCGGGACAAGTCCAATACCAAATCCGCTTTTCGGATTTGAATACATGAATCTTTCCGTTTACAGTCTTGAGTATCGGTATGCTAGGCAATACTCTGGGTAAAAATTTCCACGGTGATATACCTGAATTTAATCGTGAGCTATAATGAAAGTCTAGCTAGTTAGGCAGTCTGCCAAAGCGGTGTTTCAACACTACCTAGTAGGTACAACGACGAGATATTGGTTTTTGCGTCTACTCTTCTGTCTAATTCGACCTGCCATCTGTAATTCAAGAACTGTCACAATGCAACCAATTAACTTCCGCACCTCCATCGGAAGTTCTCATTCTTCGTTCATGTTTTCTTCCATCGTTGTTCCGTTACTCTTGTCTATCATCGGGTTATAGCACTTCTCTACCTCCCCACATTCAAGTAGTCTTACAATCAGGGTAGTTTAACAAGAGATGAGCTTTCTTTCTAGCTAGAAGTTTTGTTGGGATATGTGTCACCTCATGCTACCATACGAAGCTTGCAGCCCATGAAAATTTGCTGAAGCATTAAATATGTGTTGAAGCAAAGGGTTGTGTTCTATAAAAGGAATGATGATAGAGATGTCGCTCTAGAATTGCCAATAGTAAGAAGCCACAAAATGTCATGGAAATTTGCTTCCACAAAATCTAGTTAGATTTAGCAAAATATTTCTTAAATCCCCGAAAGATGACACTTATACATTCATTGCTTTGGGATATTGTGAGTTTGACATTTCAATTCGAAAGTACTGGGCTTGTTTCTGCGCACTGCGCAGTGGCAGTTCAACAGCATCTCACAAAAGGTGAGATAACCCAATGAACACTTAGCAGTTATGCTCGCTGTTTATGTCGTTGTCGTGAGCGTGTATAAACATCGTATCGAAGCTTGCAGAAAGCATGGTTCTCGCATTGTTTATCCACAAATTTATATGCCTACTAGGTATTGATAACACTCCGCTCAATTTTACCTGTCGTCGAAAGAGCTTCTTTTAGTGCTCTAATCTCTTGACGGCAAAATTATGTGTATTTTCAGCAGCAAATAGGCTCGCAGTAACAAGGATGAAGGGAACACTAACAGTTTGTTGAAGCTGACTCTATCCATTGAAGGGAAGGAACATACGGAACGCAAGTAGTTTTAGTATCAACATTGAACGGCAATCCGACTTAACGTTCGCGTATAGGCTGTATCGCCTCGGGGGCGCTCTATGTTCAGTCTGTGGTATGTGATTTTCCAATCCCAAATAATTACCAAAACACACGATGGGGAAAGACGTGTGATAAAAGGAGTACGGTAGCCAGAAGAACGAGGCCGGAGATATGGATGTTCTAAGCGTTTAGGAGAGAAAAATGCGGTGGAGATTAGTTACTAGTTCCATGCGACACTGACCCGCTTCTATCTTATTACAGGAAGGTCAGTGTTAACAGTGTATAGGGATTCTTGTTTTTAAGATTGTAATTATTAGGGGCCTCGAGGACCCCCTTTCATCCTTAGACATGCTCAATAGTCTGATCACAATAAAGTTGGATGCGAGTACGATGTTGCCTGCACTACTTAAGTCACGCTGTCAACTCTTTCCATGACCTTTCGTTTCTTAGAAACGAACTCTCTCCGCCGAGTTTCTCTCAGCCATTCTTGCTTCCATTTTTTCTTGAGCATTTTGGCCGTTATGCTAGCTGGCGCGAATAACATTGGTGATGCAGCTTAGTCTTACTCAGAGTTTGAGCAACCTATGTTCACCATCAGCTCCAACACCTCTTCTCCATTGAAGGTTATGGCGATGATCCTGAAAGCCTGAACTATAAATGGCGATTCATTCGATCTAAACCCAATGAACGCTTGCTACTTTGGAACTGAGTTTCTCAATTGAAGTTCGCTAGAGGAATTCTAACAAGCAGTTCCAGTCAAGATGTCAAAGTTGCGCAAAGTAGATAAACCAACCTGATGAAACAGTTGCGATGGCCGTTTGATTGTTCCGTTGAATTTCCCCAGTCTTAAGCTACAGAATCTGTCAATAAAGAGTATAAGGATTAAGCAATGGATCTTGAAGTTTACTATTTCATCTTCGATAGTTTGTATATGAACCAGGGTCATTCGTCCGCTTTGTAATGTTACATAGTGTGCTCTACCCTCCTAAATAAAGGTTAGATGATGAGTATGTCCCACAATGAGAAATCAGTTCTTTTGGG
>NGKG01000005.1:98527-133875 GCA_002162505.1 Myriosclerotinia scirpicola | reverse complement strand
CTTCATCATTTATGGCATGCGTAGCGATGAGGTATCCCGGATTGCTGCCAGCCTGCCACAATGCCAGTGCATGGCATGGCATGATGATGAGAGGATGGGATTAAAAATGGAGCGAGGGACCCTCCCAGATCGATTGCGAACTTAAATGCACCCGCAAAAAGCAGGGCCACTGTATTAGAATTTAGAAATGGACGAAAGTAGACGGGTGGGCACTAACCGGGTCCTCCCCTTACTTTTAAGCATGTTGTCAACTTGTCATGTCTTGTCAGTTCATAAAATGTCCTCACCGTTTTGCGTGCAGGACGCTTGGTGAGCGAGTCAGTGCCCAGAGTGCTGATCTCGGGGAACTTGGTGCCCTCGGATTCTGAAACATATACCAGTAGTAACGTTCGTGAGGGCCCATACCCGAGTACGTACTTGTAATGTAGAGTGAGTGAGTGGGTTCTAATAATGGCGGTGACTTGATTGTACAGTACATTATTAGAAATGTTTAGTTGCCGTCACTATCTTAATTCTCCCCAATATACCTACGTACCATAAACAAATTTCCGCGTGCGCATGGTCATATATAGTGGTAATTAAGATCCATCTTCATGCTCCATTTGGTATATTGTACCTGAATATCAATTAATATCGAATCATTTATCTAATTAAGGAAAAACCTAATACCCGAGGCTTATCCCTTGCCCATTGAAATTCCACGTGGTGAAGTTAGCGTTTCCGTTCTTCTCCCGCAATGCCCGCTCACGTTTGAATTGTTTTGGGAAACTCCGATATTTGATGGCATGGGGAGAGGAAGACCATATTAAAGTTTGGGCATATATTCCGTGCGTGTATTGATAATTCAGATGCGTTGTAGGTAGGGATGGGCAAAATATATATTTCGGGGCATGATTATATAATTTGATATTATCACGGCTTTTGATGCATATAAAATATTATGCCAAGGTTATGCCAAGGGTTTTTAAGCCAATAGAATCGCTAAGATGAATGGAAGTGGAGCTGATTTTTGAAAACTTTTAAGTGGGTGGTAAATATCTTTTACTAGTTCAAATTTCCTCAAAATCCTAAAATTATCATGTGATTATTTAATTGGATTATGTAATTATATGATTGGCTATTTGGATCTCGTTAAAATTACCCTTTTGGGAACTGATACGTATTTGCTTTGATGAATATTACATATTATATTGAGTTGATGAATATTTAAGATTATATATTAGCATTTTGCCCAACCCTAGTTGTAGGGCTTAGATGAATGTCATTGTGCTTGGCAGGTGGTTTGACCCCTTACATCCCCACCAGTGCACCAATAACATCCTTTCCATAACGTCTAGAATACCCAGTTGTCAATTGGTCAAGCATTTTGAACAATTTCCCAGCATGAAAATGGGAAATAATAGAAGGGATAGATATCTTCTAGAGTATAGAAAATGGATTCGATAAATGAACTGCATGGTCTAGCAAATTTCCGATATATATCAATATCGAAGAAGGTCCCGACGAATCCCCTTTCTGGAAGAAAATAGATTTAGGATAATGCTGGCAGCCTGGAACCGAGAATAAATCATAAATTGGGTGATATCTGAGGGCTGCTATTGCCGATACGAAGGCATGGCATCTAGATTAGGGTATGGGACTAGGGAGGAAGATTACGGGGCGTCGATGGGGAGAATCTTAAATTTCGAGTATCAGTGCCATCGAGTGGAGAAACACCGCATGGTTTGACATAACCGACCTTGATGGTGGAGACATTTCGCGATAGACTTCAAGGTTTCTTAGCGATGTGTACTTACTTATGATGGATTATGGATATGATGTGCGACGGTGCTTATCCTTAGGGAGAAAACGTCCGAGACGTTTACATGGCAGCTTAACAGGGGGATCGAGCGGGTAGGAGATAAAAGCAACTCAAAGCATTGTGTATAAGTGGGTCGCGGAAGTTCCCAGAATTGGGAGGGGTGCTCAGTGGATTCAGGACGTTGGTGAGTCGTGATGAAGTTTAGTCGTGTGTGATGGTTTGGCGTCTCGCTGTAGTGTGTTATAGTGTCTGAGAGCTATAAAACGGGAAGGATAGGGCTTGTTGCAGTATTGAAGTAAGTTTTGTTTGTTACCGCAAAGACTCAAGCCGCCTGAAGGCATGTATATGGGTTTAGGGTCTGGGATTGGCAGGAAATGCTAACATTTTACTGTAGATAGTATTTTGTTTTACAGAGTACTCACTCTTGTATACTGTTTGGTATAGCGAGTACGAGGCTGAAGCTAAATATCACTCTCATGTTTCCAATCTCAAACCGTCTCGCAGATAGAATCACCCTGAATTTGCACCTTCTAGAATTCAGATTTCATCACTCTTGCTTGTAACATTCACACATTATTCCAGAATAAATTTGATGTTCAAGCCAGACTGGCAGCCCAGCATTCTCAGGTGATAATCAATACCCACAATTAGCACTACTCTCGCAGCTGACGAAACTTGTTTTGTTTCCAAGACTCCCGCACATGTACGGAGTCACGAAACTCTCTTAACAGCACCATTATAACCTCTGATATACATAGCAAAGCACTAACGCGATTCCATTGATCCAAGCCCCTCCCAATCGTAGATCACCGCGGAGAGTACGTATCCATCTATATTATTTGTCGTAGAAAATTGCTCTTCTCCGCTGAGTCTCCGACCCCGGGCTCAAGGAACATCCACCTCCATCCAGAATGATAGGTCTGATCATCGGCAGTGCAAAGGTCTTTTCTTGGCCAAGCTTCTCCTAGCCATACCAATACCACGGCGGAGATATAGATAGACAAAACGAGAAGGAGGCACCGTGGCGATACGCAGATAGAGAAGTGGGTAAGCGATTTCCGCAACGGCGCAAATTGATTGATGGCCATGGCTACCGTTGATAGTGGGCGGATAGTCCCAAGGACCATGATGCAGGAGATCGGATCTTCTTACACCTTGGGCCCTTGAAGTCCACTGTGGATTCAATTTTAGGTTCAAGTTTCGTAGCAACGTTGCGTGCTAGAATAGAATGGTGGAGAGTGGTGCTACTGTTTACGGTTAATTACCCAGTATCTGATCTTTTTTCTTTTCGTAAAAGGGATGGAGAGTGGATATGATGAGAGCTGCTGTAGGGGGTGAATGTGATGAGTCTAAGCACCGGAATTTGTGTGCAGGATGCACGATAATGTCATGGAAATTTAGGTTTGAAACTGTTCGCCAGTGGAAACGTGGGTGATGTGTTTCTCCAGAATTTGTCATTGGAAAATAGATCCATAGATTATGATATGAAAATGGCAGTTCAAATAACTTCATATCCATCTATTCCTTGGAACCCCCAGAAAAGCTTGGAAATTCAAGTGCTGTAGAAAAAAACTTTTGGACAAACATGGGAAATTTTGAACAACGATGAATGTTCAGGATGAACGAGATAGAAGATTTCTGTGGACTTTTGAGTTATTGCTTTTGAATTGATTCAATTACCTTTGAACTATCATCTGTCTATTCTCTAGAGAATGGCGATAGACCCGCAAGAATCTCTTCATGATATTCTCCGCCTTCCCATCTTTTCTTTTTCCAAAGCCATCGAGACCTCGCGATCCCTCTGTCTCAACTTTGTCTTCACATAATAAATTCGTTCTCTCGTAATCTCTGAGGAACTAATAGCCATTAACGCCCATGTAAATGCGGACCGCGAATATTGACCAACCCCAAGTGTTACCAGACGCCTCCCATAGTATACAGATCCCCCCAAGAATAAGAAATATAGACCAAAAGGACGGGTATCGTGATCAAGGAAAGCCATCCCACACAATACCCAGCTATTTATACATTAGTGACAAGTGAAATTAGCATTTGCCATGGCTATTCGACCCATCAAAACGACAACGTTCAGGCCATAGACCCACTTTCAAAACTGTGGCACCCTCGCTCGTGCCTCTTCATGTTGCTCCTAACACTGAAGGCTTTCCCGCAATTTTGATGGGGACACTTGAAAGGTTTCTCGCCAGTGTGCGAGTGGCTGTGAATTCGAAGACTCGAAGGTCTCGAGAAAGCCTTGTTGCAAGTCTGACAGATATATCTATCTTGTGATTGAGGGAATGAGGCTGCTGATGAAGGTGAGATGTAGTGGTGATGTTGCCATGGATTAGCACCAGAGGATGGAGTCAGAGTCACAGACACTGGCATCAGTGGTGGAGGAAATTGCTATTTAAATATTAGTCACAATTGTTCTCCTTTTTTAATGGCAGTAAACATACCTGAGGAAGTGGTCTTTGATAATACAGTCCAGACACTTGAGGTTGTGCTTGTATCGGACTGGGATAGTAAGAGCTCAAAGACTGGGCACCTGGAGACATAGTATAGGAACCATTGAATGGAGAATGAGAATATGGCATTGTAGACACTGGCATGGAGACCCTTCGAGTAACAGCTGGGACTGGCTGGCGTTGTGCGTGAGGCTCCATGTTGTTGATGGCTGAGATCTGGGAAGGATTGAAGTAGTAACTTGGTGCGGAGACAACTGAATATGATGAAGTGGAAGCTTGAGATGGTGATTGCCTGCCGTCAAAGCCGCCGTCAGATTGCATTGGAGGTGTAGGTGGAAGAGCACCTCGAGAGCTCATTGATGGGGAAGGACCGTACTGGTGTCCAGATTCAGGTCTGTATTCCTCCTTCGAAGATGCTAAGGGAGAAAAATCAATCATATGAAACACTACGGAGAATCTAAGAGCACTGACCTTGTTGTGGCGATGACTGTTGCTGAGTTTGTTCTGTAGGACTTGATCCATCGGCCAAACCCAATAGACTTGAAATTGATGGTAGTGAACATTTTGAAGTTTCGTCTACGGGTGGTGAAGGTGGTGGTTGAGGTGCGTTAACGTATGTATAGGAAGCATGTTGAGCCATCGGCTGAACTGTGTAAGGGTTCGAGACCAATGATGATGCCATTACTTCTGGTGCGTTGTTATAATGAGAGAAATGTTGTTGATAATTCCTTCGTTCGTGGACAAGACTAGAGAGATTCATAGCCCGATGTGAAGTAGATCAAGATCGAAGATGCCTACTGTCGGCCGTTGCAAAAGAGTCGAATAGAAGTATATGAGTAGGTAGATGCAAGAGGTCGATGGATATTGATTAGATTATTACTTTGACTTGTTCCGTATGTTTCGATCGACCGGTGATATATATAAACTGACTGAACCTGTTGCTTTCAAGACGCCTGCGAGTGCAAGGTTTTCAAGGGCGAGAGGGATCGATAGATATTAATATCAGATCTCCCGAAGGCAGTGGGTGTGGGCGATCAGCGCGAATCCACCAAATAGATCCTGGTAGGATACCAGAGTAACACTTGCTGTCACAAATTGGGTGGGTCTACCTTCCGGGACTGTGACTTCAGATGCCCCAAACTTGGCGCAAATAATAATACTCGATGGATGGGATGATCCGGATGACCGTCTGGCTTCATACTGGTCTACGGGATTTCGCCGCCTTCTCGACCGGTACTGCGTGCTCAATGTGGGCGCGCAGGCACTGCGGTGGATGATTTCCAGGATTGTCTAGGGTGGGTCCAGGGGGTCTCATGCCTGCAATGACCGTTACTTTCGTTATGCACCCGCAAGTGGAGGGGGATTGGCTAGGTTAAAGATGCTTGTTTAATGCGGACAGGCATTCTTCGGAGCATAACCCAATTCAGATGTCGTGGATCCTTCTTTCGACATAATTTTCAGGTTTTGAAGGGTGACCCTGCCTGTCACTTCAACACGTTTGGGATTAGGTTTTTCTGACAGCTTGCTAAGAAAAAGATATGAGACGAGGTGACGCGCAAACGGTGAGTCCAAGTTGGGATCTGCTGGTAAGAACCCTTCTTTTAGCGCTACATCGGCAAATTAGCAGCGCAATGCTCTTTTGGAGATTGGAGATAGAAGGGGTTGACAATGAATTATAGTGGAGCTCCCGGGTATGACTTGAGCCTTCAAAAGTTCTGGCAGGCGTGGTAGGTAAGAGAGAGGTATAGCTACAACTCACCTAGAGCCTACCTAGGCATCAGTTCTGTTGATGATTGTGTACAGTATCAGTACATACATACTGCAACACAATACAGTGCTTCTCATTGTGGCAACTACCGTGGGAATAACTCGGGCGATGTATGAAATTGGTGTTCTGTATTTCCCTAGGTCATGCCGGTGTAGCTGTATATGCATGCTAGCTTTCAAACTCTGCATTTTACGTACAGCTAAACAAGCTCTCTAAGTTCCCCAACTTATCTTGAAATAATGGTTGACATACAAGAATCATGCCATCTATAACTCAAGAGTCTGTTCGCAAAGTATGCTACATTTTAGGGATCAAATGAATCGCTCGCTGGTGCACTGGTGCTACTTTGACACAATGCGGCTTTCTCCTTGGGATGAATAAGCGTTGCAACTAACCAGTGTTTGGACTAGATTAGACGATTTTCTGGAAGAGCAGCTTCAAGGCTCTCTGGTACCCATACCCATACAGTTGTTCCAGCGATCGCCCGCTGCTCGTTCTCTGCCGGGTGCTGCTCGCTTGGAGGATGGAGGGGTCCGTGATAAAGGTTGGGATGAATGATATGATACAGGGTTTCCCCTCCGCTCATTTGATTGGAGACGCGTCCAATTTTTGATGAATCTCCGCGATACCGTCAGAACCTCTAGAGTCAGAGTCTAAACAGCGAGGTTGCCTGTCGAGGCTTTGAAGAAATATAATGTTGTGGCCAGCGCAGTGAGATTATCTTTCGTTGCACGGCGTGACGAAGTGCCGGTAGAGGTAGAGGTAGAGGTAGAGAAATGATCTTAATGTTACGGAATTCTGAAGGTTACCTTTCTGCTGTACGACTCCTGCAATGATGATGAGATTTTTGGCCATAGACGGCCGACTGGCTTACGAATAGAGTTTCATCCCTGTGATGGCATGTCTATCAGGAATGGGGAACGTTGTTCCTTTATCCGGCGAGAGAGTGATCGCCAGTACATATTTTACTTTAGACGATGCAGTTCATGTTTCTAGGAGGTATCTAGGTTTACCGTTTGAGGTATCTAAAATTTAAAGTATAAAAGACAAATTGTATATGGTCTAGGTAGGTCAGGGTAATAAGTAATAATGACTAGAGGATAATTGACACAGTGTCAGTATGATAGCAATAACATCTATCAATTCTAATGCCAATTTAACTGTCTATTAAGAGAATACTGATGCTAATGCTAATGCTAATGCTAATGCTAATGCTATGTGTTGTTCATATTTATCGGTTACTATTAATTTCAATTAAGAGCCTACAAGCTACAAGATATGCTCAAGATATGCTAAGTAGTAATAAGTAGGTTGAGGAACGAGTCGCACAGTAGCCTCACTATCAAACAGTTCGGTTCGTCCGTCGAACATTTTAAATACAGTCTAGAATGTTGCTACCCGTGCCGTCTCTACTTAGATTCTTCACTGTGGGACTTGAAATGCTCTCAGGAGTCTAAGACTGGCTAAAAGCATCCTGTCAATGATAATTCAGGATCAATCTCACTTTGTCCACGCTTTATCGTCACCACGGCCCGTGTTGACCATGTGTTTTCTTCTGAATTAGAACTTGAGATGTACAATACCGTAACTACCGTTTGAATCATGAATCATGATTCATGATCAACCCGGCGCAAGGGATACGGGATGATTGCTTGAGTTCAAGAACTCAATCTTGGTTAAACTTTTTGTCGGGATGCTTTTGGATATGATAATCGAGCTATATTAATTAACAATTACAGTGCTTTTTGTTTGAACGTAAACAAATTTCGGCCTTGAAGCTTCATTGGGAATTAGATGGATATGTGTTTCAAGGAGCTGAATATTTTGGGCTGAATAATGAGTCTGGGAGTCTGGGAGTCTGGGTTCAAATCTAGGTTCATGAGGATCATTGAGAATCCTAATTATTTCGTCGTGATGATTGTCACCAGGCAAAAATCGGGTTAAATTGATGCTTTTTAAACGAATGATTTTTAATTACACATCATGCCAACAAGCAAGTCAAGTATAGGTAGCTAGTAGCTAATAGCTAATAGCTATGGATAATGGTACTGACTGATGAGAGACATGATTACATCGTACAAGAATCTTATTGTGCTTTTCGCGTACAAGACTGACTGACTGACTTTGAAGTGCAGGTGGTACATATATCGTAATAATAAGAAGATGAAGGGGCTTTGAAAGTATTCCACTGGATAAGCTCAACTAACTAGGTAATTACAACAGCTTACTACTACTCCGTATACTGTGCACCGATTACTCCCCGATAGTCTTGTGGTGGGTGGCACTCTCCGACTCTCGAGGCACTCTACAAATCCGTCACCACATTTGCATTTGACCACCCAGCTCGAGCCTCGAGCCCCGTCGTCGCCTCCATCCTCAATAATATACTTTTATTCTTACGGTTTATAGTACCTCACGAGGCTCGGTTATATCTACGACCAGCATGTTCGATTCGAATACCCTCCCTTGGGTTGACTTATTCCCCATTATTATGAATAGGCCAGTAGGGGTAGAGATGAAGCTAAAGCGAAAGCTAAAGCTAAAAAGCGCCATGGTGATCGCTCTTGCCTCGGATAATGCAGATCTTAGCACACATCATCGGTGGAAGTATCTCCGTATCTGACAAGAGGAGACCGAGAAAACATGGTATCCTTCTAAGATCCTTCCATAACCAATAGCTAAGACGTAGTGTGACCGCATCTTATTTACCATGTATCGACTGTACAAGCACGACACCATCGAGGAAAACGCCACGAGACAAATTAAGCTACTGGAAAACTTAGAAAACGGCCAGTTTTATATGTTCTCACTACTGTGCTAAAGTGAGACCATAACGCCAGCGAAGCCCCTTCATCACCCCCTCCGGAGTAGAGACCTGGAGTAGTCTAGCACAAAACGAAATTCATAAAATATGGTTAATACGATCGCATGATCGCGTATAATAGTATACTACTCTCTAGTCATATAACTCGGCAAGTTCAACGGCGTTTATCTTAACCACCTATCTACCTGCATCGAACATCCGAACAGAACATGATCAATTCTCCGTGGCCTCGCGGATTTGCTATGTTTCGGATCTTCACAAGCTTTTTCGATATGCGGCAGATGATCTCCCGAAGAGGCTTTCTCGCTTCCAGATCAATGCGAACAAGGCAAAGTTTTGTATCAGGCCGTCTTTCAAATAACGACAAGCATATTGGGCTGAAGTGTGATAAGTATCACGGTGAGGTAACTATCCGTGTCTTCATGCCATAATCGCCAACGAGTGTCTTCTTCGTATCGTTTACAGTACAGTAAGTAGTATGTGTTCGTTGTTCTGTAGTAGCATTATTAAAGCTAGTAGTGGATGTCGCATATCTTGCCCTGCGGCGCGGCGTAAATGCAAGGTGATAAGGATATCAAGTATGGGAAGCTTCGGAGATGATTTCTGCAAGCAGCCATCCTGGCATATTGATTAAAATTTAATCATTCATGAATTTCCATCTTTATTACTGCCAGTGGCACTAGGTAGCAATTCCATGAAAATCATTGGGGGGGAGATTGGAAAACAAAGGGTAAGTCGATCTCTCTCACCTACTTCGTACTTGGAATCCAATTGAAGAAGCATTCTCTATTAGAGAGACTCTACCTATATGAGTAGATGAAGATAAACTTTACGAACATTCGATTACAACTTACAACTTGCCATTGTTGACAAAAAATCCAGGGAATATCGTCATCGAGCATTAAGTTTAAATCATTAGATTATGATTGGTGCCAAAATTATCTCTTGCAGAGTGATCTTCGCATCCCAGCGACACTCATCACCAAGGGCCCCCAGGAGAGTGGCAGCTTTTGTCGGTCCTTCTCATCCCAGGATTATCGCTGATAACCACATGGGGCTTTGGATTAAGCTTGCCCCCGCGGTCGCCAGATGATACTATTCATGAACCTGTCTGTATAGTCAGTTTCTAGTCAGTTTCTACCTCTATGACCTGGCAAGCATAAACGGCAAGTTCCTCATCCAGTGGTGATATGCAAAAGACGAACCACTTGGTACCCTCCCGTCTACAGCACATATGTATAGCCATATGTACTGTTACCCCAGGATGTAGCTTTGACAGGTGTTTAATCCTCAATCAGAACAAAAGCCTACCTGCAATGTTTATTCAGTTGACGACTTGTACATTGCAACTCGCTGCTCGCGACCTTACTGTTCAAGGCTTTTCTGAGTCAGGAACTTTCGAATCGACCGGATCGAGTAAGGAATGCATGCACCCGGGATAGGCAAGGTTTCTCACCAATACGTACTTGTCCCCCCCTTGAATTAATATATAATGCATGTTAAGCGTCATAATCAACTTTTCATATGCTAACTTTCTCATCACACCATCAAGAAATCTAAAAATTCAGACTATCGTTGATGGAGTCTAATCCTCATCCCAATTATGTAGTCTATCTCTATCAACTCCCCTTTCTTTTTCCTGCTACCAAGAAATGCGAGAATTGGGGTCACTCAACAGATCCGGGCTGCATATTATTTGCATATATTGGATCTTAATGTTCATCTATGAGAGGACAGGCAGCATTTACCAAACGGGGGTCGATCATCCGCCAAAACATGCTTTCAACGCCTGCTCATCGTCTCCAATCACAGATGGGGATGAGCGTATCTCTACCTATTTGAATATTCCAAGAACAGGGCCTCTATAATTGTGGAGGATCTTTTTATATCCGACTGGAAGATTCCTTACAGAATCTTGTTATGTCTGTGATTTGATCGCTTTACGACGAAAGTGCCACCAGATCCAACCCTCATCCGAACTTCAACATCATTCAATAGGACAAGACATTACTGAAAACACATTTATTTTGAGTATTTTCAACTTTAAGTTCTCGTTGCTTGTCATGAAACATAAGGGGAAAACGTACCCCGGAAGTTACTTTACATTACGCAGTTCCTGTTTTGAGTTCCCTCTTCAACCGCCGGCCAAGCCACTGTCCTTCCTGGCATCGAATGTCGACACTAACGCAATCACCATCGCTGCCCAGGTGCTATGAAGAGGAATGTATTTTACATTTTGCGCGCGGTACCACATTATTCATTTTCTGTTAGGGCCCTGGACCTTGTTACAGTCACCTATAAAACCAATTTATATACATCGCTTCAGGGATTTCAAGCTCACTACCTTCAAAAGGATGTTCTTTTCCGAGGCTTTTTATTCCTCTTTCTACTTTAAGTCTGGACGTTGAATTTTCAAAGGAATTAATTAATCGTTATCTGATAAGTAGGCCAGTTATCCCAATTGCTTAATCAAGACCGATTTCATGACGTCTCCCAATCGAAGATTTTGTGGAGAGGTGGATCACCTTAAGAATCTTGAGATATCTTACTATCCCCCCCCCTAAGCAAATGTTAAATAGTGGGTTTTGTCCACTGATATGTATTCTATGATATATGGGTGGTTAGGCTAATAGAATCTACTAGAATATGGTTTTCGTTAGCCTATGCGTCGTTATTAAGCTTATGCGTTGTTGCCGATGGCTAAGAAAAATGAAGATATACTATATAAAAACTTGTACTATTGCCTAGTTGGGAAAGCGGTAAGCTTTTGTACAAGCCAAGTAACTTATATCACTATTATGGGCCAAACCCACTATTTAACATTTGCTTAGGGGGGGGGGATAGTACGGAGTATACAGAAGCTTGGATCAGGATAAAGATCGAAACTTTTCCCGTTCCCGATATACCTTATGAAGGTCGAAGCGAAGTAACCCATGGCGAATACATGGTTTAGGTCCAACGGATCAAATAGTGGGAGCGATCATTGGGCTATAGTTACCTTTTTATATATATGCCTGTCAAGTTCATGTAACGCTTTTACCTGTCTGTGATCGGAGATTCGACCAGTTCAGATCCATTCGCTTCGTAGGAATTACTGGTTTTGGGTAACGATTGTCATTGCAGGACCCAGTATAGTCTATAATATTAGAGCTCTTAGTCGAAAAGAGTCAAAAGACCTCGTCCTCAGGAACCGAGTAAACTTTACGAAGCTAAAATGGACAACATCACCAATTTAGAAAGACGTTTTGACTTCCACAAGCCGGTAGTAGGATAAGGGAGAACCGTATGTGTTCGCAGGGGGCCAATCTCTTACAACTATCCCCCGATGAAATATCTTCATCGGGTCAGCGGCACTTAGTCTCGCGTTCTTGTTTGCCAGGCCTGTTAACCTTCTATATCCAGCCATTCTACTATACTCTACAATTTGGGGAGTATTTTAAATGCAACTATAGAAGAACAAGAATGGATGTATCACATTTGTATTTGCGTTCCAGTTATATCAGAGTTTTCTTCTACAAGCGAGCTGAATAGCTTGCTCATTGAAGGCCGAAAGTCATCCCGTTCTTACAAAGTCACCTGCAGATACCTGTATCTAGAGAGCCAGCCCCTATAGCGCTTATCCGCTAAAAGGGTCTGTATGTCATTTGGGAAGTACAGTCTACCCGAAACCACTATATCTATTTACCAGAAAAATGTCAGTTTTTGCCTTTACTGTACTTGTGTGCCTTCACAATCACGGCAATCGATTCCCCAAAATCCGGCAGCAGCCACTCGGACAAAACCCTCCCATAGCCGTTAGAATTCTGCAACGTTGTGGCTTCTTTTTTCATTTCTTTTTGCTGTTCTTCGGAGCAAATATTGGTGGCGTCGTTAAAAGGCGATAGTTGAGGACTTTTTGCTGCCAATTTTCTTCTTTTCTAGAGTAGACTGTAGCCTCGTTGCAAACACAAACGAGTACAGAATCCGGGGCTTGGGGCTGAGAATGGCTCGTCTGGCCTAATTTGTACAATGGTCTATCATCTCAATCTTGACTCGGAAGAAGCTTCTCTTGGTTTGTGCCACAACGAGCTGCGTAACACGGGCACTGACAAACGGTTCCACCAACCTGTATCGCCCGTCTTACAACAGGCTTGGAACATAGCTGAATAAGGGATTGAAGAACAAACTTCTGGGCACGCGCAGCTAGGGCTGAACATCTAAAATCGATTCGAAGCGCGCGTCCCTGCGTTTGCATTTTGATACACTTAACCTAACCTTAGGCTACGACACAACCAAACATCACACACACAAATCGCGACAGGATGCATCTCCTACTTACAATGAGAATAGTCGGAAGGAAGGATCCACAATTCAGAATCCCCATTCCCTGAAGCCTCGCCATCTCTCCGCATAATCATTCCAAATGGAACCATGTCCGCACGTTTCGCCTGTCACCCACAAATCTTCGCGACAACCAGCACCCATTCACGATACCTAGCACTGATTAAGATGGCTAAGTGGCTATCCTCACAGCAATCCTTCAATGGATCATCGTTTCAAGCGAAAAATAATAATATGCTTAATTGCTAAAAGAAATTCTAGAAATCGCTCCCTGAATACACGTTTACATCACACCGCATGCTTACCTCCCCCGGATTGTCATGCGAGTCGTCCCCCGTACCAGATTTACTGGCGCGTGCTGCTTTAATATCAGAATTCTAGCTTCTGGGGTAAATAGGGGAAATGTGAGCAAATGGAGATTGTCCGCCAGTGGCTTCGGAAGGGGCTTCCGTGAATGGAAATGTGGCGGCGAGAGCCTGAGGTATCTTGCATAATGCTGGTTGATAGTATGGTAGCACTGGGTACCTAGGTCTGTTTTCGGTTTGCTTTGGGATTGGTGTGAAACGAAGAGGCTTTTATCAATTGGGGGATATGGCTGAAAATGGATGCAAAGCACTGCTTGGATGAAATAATCCGGTGTGGCGAGTGGAAGGGGTATTCTCTCATAAGAATGCTTGCTATTGGTTTGGACGCGATTTGTTAGAACCTCTTTTTAGTGAACGAGGATCTCTATATCTGTAGCCAATGCTATGATCCATGGTCACATGGCTCTTTTTTCAATTGAACACCCATACTTCATTATATACAGTACATTATTGAACGCCATTGATAGCGCTCAAGCAATCAATTTGCCACTGTCATACTACAATTGTATTTTAAACTTCTAAACATAATGAGAAATAAAGCTGTTTCAAAAACAGCACCTGATCTAGTTATCGAGGTGTAGAAAGTTAAATGCGCATACAGCTATATCTCAAATACATATCTCCTTATCTCTCAATATAATTAGAATTTATACGCATCCCATGAAAAGCTTCCACAAATACCAGAGCTTTGAAATAAGCACCAAGCATTCTACAAGAACGGACGATCTCGTTCATGCACCTACCCGGCCCTTCCAAACAAGCATTGAAAATCATCACCAGCTACCCCAAGCCAAAGTCCTGCATCTGAACATCAATCATGCACCTTTGCTCGGCGCAAACCCGATACGGAAGCTTAAACATGAGATGAAACACGCAAAGTTTGGATGGGGAAATAGCGGCGGAAGTAGGAGAATTAAAAGTTTGTGTCATGTTTTTAAGGTTTCAGGTTTGGGGTTTGGGATGCGACAGGGGATCTCGGGAGGGGAGTGAATCAAGTGAATCGTGATGGATGGTATGTCACGGCTGGGGTTACGTGTTGTGTGACTTGAGACGACGTGAAACTTTTTGGCTAATGGTGGTGGAGTTACTGGTGTGTATGTGGAGGAATATTTGTGGTTGAGGTGCTTGGGCGCTTGAGTTTGTGGGTTTTATTTTTGTTATTCTTATGGAGGCAAAGAGGGTGTGGTGTTTTGGATGGGCTTTGAGTCGGGGGAGGGTTAATGGGTTAATGGGATTGAGTGAGGTACGCTCGAGTGAAAAAGAAAGAAGAAGAAAAAATCGATGGTATACGGAATCAAGTCAATTGAAACAATATCAATTGGGAGTCCAAAAAATGATACCACCTACCGAAAGAATTAAGCGGATCGTCGATCATTGTTTTTTGCAGGAGGCATGCAGGCAGTGCAATCTCCCACCCGACCAAAGCTACGGGAATATGATGGTGCTGGACATCAGATGGTAGATCGGCGGGAGGGGCTGTGTAATGTCTATCAAACACGTGGAACATGAGGAAGAAAGGTTATTTTGACTTCATGGTAGAATATTGGTAGGAGAAAAATCCAGGAGGAATTTGACTATGCGAAATGGTAGACCCAGAACAATTAATTAATCAATACAAAGTCAACCACAAATGAAATTCGAAATGACAAATTTACCAAAAGTTTGCTTGAGCTGTTACTAATTAGAACACAATCGATAAACAAAGTTTGTAAGATTATGAAGATTAAAGAGTGGTATAGCGGTATACCTACCTAGTATATGGTCAAGTTCGGCCTTTTTCCCCCTACGAGTTGGTACACTGCTCTATATAGATATCCTGCGAGCAATTCGGTTGTATTTCCACTAGATAACAACTCAACAAGTCAGTCTCTGAAGAATACAATCACATCAAAGTACGAACATGTATGTATGGAATGTTTCCAGTCCAGTGGCACACACTTTCCACCTAAACTCCACTCTGACATACTGGATTGGATGGCTCGCAATCTTGACATGGCCCGCGTCTGTTGGATGCACATGCTGGTTTCACTGTTCAATAGCATTGTACTGCAAACCTGTGGTGTTGAAGTACGATACGAATGGAGAAGATGGCCGATGAGACGAATAGCTAGGATTTATATGCCGGTTGGTACAGTACTGAGTTGGAAAAATATCCCCTTGAATTGAAATACTGATATATGTCGTATATCTCAGCGAAAAACCCTTCAGCTTGTGAGTAGTAATTTCCGTACGCAAAGAAACCTTCCTAGAGAGACTGATACATTCAGCATTGTCCATAAATCAGCTGTTGATTTCGATCTACGATGAGAATTATCAAGCGCTGGGCCAGGCAGCATGGATACCTTCTATTAGCAAGCTCTACTAAGCAACATACTCAGCACTTGTAAATTGTTTATCTCATTGCTGTCATTAGTCCCCACATTGATCACTACAAGATCTGCACCATCTTGCTTGGATAAATCTCAGAGCTCTGATTCATCACCCCAAATCTGAGCCGCTCTAGGACTGCTTCCAGAAGTATAGTACCATTGATGAAAGATCCCTCGAGTATTGCCCCGGCATAACTTATCGAACAGAAAAATGATCAGATATGCTGCAATAGGGTATTCGGTATTTCCAAAACCAGCTCCCATGACATACGCAAACCTAGAGAGCCCTTCCAGAGTAGCTGCATATCCGGATGAAAGGAAATCTCCTATGAACTCGATTGTCCTTGAAAATTTAGGAATCTTGATCAGGCTTTCTCCTTTACTTAAGTGAACACCAGAAATTTTGGACGGCATAGACCCAATTCGTGACTCGGAGCTCAAGCGTCGAGGTATTTATAGGCTGACTGATATGGATCGCAGGGAATTCTGGACTGACAAGTAAATGATGGCATCAGTAGTAATGTTTTTGAGTTGCCACACCAGTCAATTTACTCGGTAACCGATTAAAACCGTGTCCAAGGTTGAAGGTCCAAAGGCGATTGAGACTGATTGTCCTGTAAATGCAAATTTGAGTCCTGGTGCTCTGTGGACTTTCTCTCGCGCTCACGGAGGGAACTCGAGAGAGATTTAAACTACGACCACCAAGAAAGATATTTACTGTTCAATCGGCCTTTACCTCTAGTGCGCTGGGTGTATCTGGTGAGCTTATAGGTAGCCATCAAACTTTATTTAAGTGGCTGGATAATGACTTAGCCATTTTACCAGATGGTAGCAGTTACTACCCCGACAGGAAAAGTAGTTGTATTTGAAATCATAGATGACTTCATCTTGAGAGTGCGAGAATTCCACCACAAGAACAAAACGAAACGCATATAGCATTGCATTATTGCCCCGACAATGCGACATCTTTACTTATAGGACTGCAGCCATCTTGAAGTGATATTGAAAAGGTCACGATGGACTGCGGGGTAATCGTCCACTGAGCGAAAATGGGCATTCCCGAGGCGTAGCTGCATTCTGTCCAAACTATTTTTAGAAGATGAAGAATAACGAGAACAAATTTCGGGATCCGGTCAACCATATATTGGTAGTTGTATTCATGTAACAACCTTATACTACATAAGGATATCTGCAACAGAAAATCAAACTGCAGTGTACATGTAGATATTATATCAACAAGTTCATTAACATTCATCGGTATAAGCCCCTTTCCCTTCATCGGTATGTCTCTTATCCGGCGGATAAACCATCTAGTACCTAGTATGGAGTATGAGATTTTGTGTACTGACGTTGATGATCATGATGACAACCTCGATATAATGACGTGGTACATATTTGCACAACTGCATAATTGCATAAATATATTATGCATGTCCAGTACGACCATACTCAATCTTTCTTAGTACCGAATGACCTCTTTATTTTCTGTATTGGGGTATGAGGGAGGTCGCACACAGAACGACCATCACTCAACTTCTATTCTCAACCACTCGTCCCCATTACTTTCATTCTTTTCCATGTATAATTGTATATTGTTTAATTTGAATTGTCCTCAGAAAAAACCACCTTCCTAACAGACCTCTACCGACATATACGCTGGCGCGCGGAAATTTGCCCGAATCAAAATTGAAAGGAAGGGAATTAGTAAAGAGAAAGAGGTTTATCTATCTTTCTCAGGTGATCTATTCACTCATATATACAAAAGAGGGCATCAGGAATACCGGGAACCAATTGTGGATCCTATATTGTTGTCAGTTTGTCTTCGTCAAAGCTCTCACGGAACCAAACTTTTAACTTCAACTATCGAAAAGTTAAGGGGGAAAGGACTCCTAAGACATGATCTTCCCTCAATCATAACTACCATGAAGTTTACAGCACCTTCACAGTTCTCTGTGAGGGTGTCAGAATCGTCTAGTATACTTCTGCTATCGCTTGGCAGCATCCGAAATTCTTCAAACCACTAAGAAGTCAATACAAATGGCCTCACCAGCCCCATCTGTCCCTGATACTCAGCTCGGCCTAACAGCTGACGAAATCGCGCTTCTCCGACATCATCAGGCCCAAACCGCCGCCGCTGCTGGTTCAAGTTCTTCCCGCGCAGCCTCGCGAGCCTCGTCCCAAGGTCTCCTACTCCTCGATACCACCTCCCTCGCAGCTCTCGGGCGCCACTTCGATCATCTCATATCACAAATCAGCGCGAGGCTCGACTATCTATCCGAACAGTCTGCTATCGTGGCACAACAACAATATGATAATGCGGGGAATGCGATTGCTATGGCGGATGCGGAGATCGCACGATTTCATGATATACTTCGGCAGATTGATGAGCTGGAATTGGACTTCGATCGAATACGGCATATTAGAGATATTGTGAGGGGTTATAGACAAAGGGTTGAGGAAATGGAACAAGCTGTGGATAGGAGCGCTAGCGGGCATTCGAGTGGGGCCAGGAGGAGCAGGCATCATCATGAGAGCTCTGGCAGTTCAAGGCGACATCGAAGATGAGATCACCGGGCACACAATAATTTGGCTGGAAGAACAGGACAGAACAGAACAATTTCAGTATCGGGATCATTATATACTGGATCAAAAGATAATTTAATGAAGGTGGAGGGGTTGGATTGGTGGAATGGACTAAAAAGATGGGGTATCGGTGGAGAAACCAGGCTCGGACATTCTGAGAAGAAACATTTGCCTCACGGCTGGAGAAGGGATAGCCTCACGGCCGGCGTTCGATTCGGGTTCTCTGATTTTTGACATAATTTCCTTTGTGAATAGCGCCAATACCCATTGTTCGATATAAGGGAGAGTATCACGGCTGGAGTTTAGATATTCGAGTGTTTTATTTCACGGTCTCGAGTTGGAGCAGGCGACTGATTTATTACTCTGAAAGTGTGTATTTTACCTGCAACCAAGCGAACAATTGAATCGATTTTGCTGCACAGGCAAGATTAGTCTCTAGTGCGTTAACACGAGCATTTATCCCAAAACCCTCGTTAACATCTCTTTTCATTTGTCCTTGCTCGGTGTGATTCTGATGATATCCTTAATTGGGGATACGATACCGAGATTCATGAATGAAGTCGAGACGTTTTAGACAACCCCAACCTCCAACCTAGGGCGTACAGTAAAGTGCGATTTCTTTACCTCATTCACCCATTTGCTAGTCATTGCTCTCCCCAGTATATCCTATCCGTCTTATGGGGTCTACTTCCTTGAGGGGCGGAAAAGTGGTCCTACCGTAGCCAGCTAGATTTAAAAATTCGAAAAGATCTGGGGAAGTCGCCTAAATCTACTTCCGTCCCCCCATATCAACCGAAGAGAAAAGGAGAAGAGAGGGCCTTCCACAGTAGTATATCATATTCCCAGGCGCAAGCATAAGTTGGGCTCCTGGATCAAGGGGTATTTTCTGATTGCTCTCTTTTTTTCTTGTCTGAATCTAGGTTAAAGAATGTAGGGGGATGGTAGAATTATTAGCCGGGGATTCTTTACTGAGGCTCGATCTTTTGATTGATTGTATTTTCAATATCATTTTGGCGGCATCTCTATATCTAAAATTGTTCCCCGACATTAATCAACCCTCATTGCTCCTCCCCGTCCTAATTCCCTCTTGGTGTCTTTGGTTGCAAGTAGTGGTCTGCTGGTCCTTTCAAAAAGAGCAAAATGAGCAAAAATAGCAATATGAATAATATACATACAACAGTGGGGATTCGCTGGTGGTCACCCACCCAACTACTAATCCACCGATCTGAAGCTTGTGTATGGCAGAGCGGACGGGATGCCCAATTCTCTTCAGTCTATGGTCGTATGTGGCAGAAGATAAGAATTTTGAGTATATATTCCAAGTTTCTATTGTAGAAGAGAGGTGCAGGCGATGGCTCATCTGGGTACGCATGAACTTTATCATTACTCTAGTCGTTACCTATACCTTCTATACTTTTCGATGTAACATTTCAGGCACAGGCTATAGCGGAGCGACCGATTGAAAAAGATGCAAGATCACAGATAATTGCGCCAGTAGCTCTTGATAAGACAATGGTGGTGGTTGTCGCACGGTCAGCTCCAGAGGGGTTGCCACTGGTATTGTAGAATAGAAAGATAGTGAGATATGCTAAGTTTAGATACCTAGAATAGAAAAACACAAATAGAAATTTCAAACACCACATGTGCAGTGAGTAGGCGCTTTGAGGCTGAAGGGCAATTATTTGGACCCCCCCCCTCCGCCCCCCTTCTCCCAAACAGTAATAAGATCAACGATTCCCAATCTCAACCCTTGTGAAACCCGCGGAAAGATCAAGGCTCCCTCAATCATCGTCTTCATGACAGCAACAACAAAGGTGCGAGTATAAATAATTTGACATCCAATCCTCATCTTCTTGGCTCCAGATACCTTTCCAAATAAGAGCAAGGAAAACGCATAAAGTGATACAGCCGAATATCGTAATCAGACAACTCAAAGCCAAGATACCAACTCCCCTTGTCACCGAAAATTCATTTGCCAATTTGCTGGCATCAATCGCCCCTGAAACTTGCGAAGGTAGTTGAGACATGACTGTTGTTCCTATTATGAGACAGGTGCAAGTAACCTAATTGCAATTCCAAGTTAGAACGTGATAGAGATGAGAAGGAAAAGTCGAGAGACTAACAAGGTTGAATGCAAACACGGCGACACAGCTTCCCCTGATGGTTGAGTGTTTTAAAAATACGAGGATAGAAAATAGTGAGGCAATTATAGATAATAGCGATACGACGAAGGAAGTGAGGAGCCTATTCTTCCCAACCCCTAAGATCATCGTAATTGAATCTTGGATTTCGAAAGGGATAGATCGAAGCACGATGTCTGTGAATAGCTGTCAAAACTTTCTCTTTCACGGGACTCCATAGAAATGAAGTAAGTTGCTTTTTTTCGTGGCATACCTGAAGGCTCCAAAGAGCATGAAACATTTTGCTTTGTGGGCGCAGACTGGTCATAAATGTGACTGCAGGTTTCCGTTACGCGAAATTCTACATAACCATCGGCGGATGAGGAATTTGTTTCGCCTCTTTGAATAGCACTTTGTATCTTGAGAATAGACAGGCTAGAAGTCTGCACAAACAGGAAGATGCAAAGAAAGAAGGGTATGACGAGAAAGTATAAGACCGCACCAGAAACCCTCAGCCTATGGCGGTGCTGGAGTAGGCGTTGTCGCATACTTTTATTAATATGATGATGGTTGTTCATTAGGGCAACCCAGGGTATTGATTTGGCCAGGTAAGAAAGATGTTTTCAATACAACTTTTGTATGAGAAAAGAAGGAACTGCTGAAGTGCGACTTAACATGGTAGACATGCATACATCCCATGGCATGAATCATATCTTGGGGACTCTCAATGCGTGGAGTCATTTATACAACAAAAGACACGTGCCGACGACTGAACAAGTAATAAGTGTAATAAGCTATTGAAGGATTCACTTTGCGATTCACTTCTCAGGGCATGCGCCTATATTCCCACATCAGAAATATGATGAGAAAGGACCGGGAATTCTGAGGTATGCAAAGTCTGTTGAACTATCTTCAACGCCTGGCGAGCAATCTCGAAAGAAAGGGCAATGTCATCCAAGAGCGGCAGTTTCATGTAAAACCATAGAAACTTTTCTATGGAAGGGCATGCCGATCGATCTGGTCATAACCGAGGTTGTATATAGATCAAGTTGAATGTTCGAAAGCGATTTGTATAACAGAAGTCCAATATTCTATATAACAGTTTTGGTATTCGAAAGCGATTCATTATATGAGATCGATAAGAAGCAAAAGTAGCAACAAAAGAGTTGTGACCAAGAGGATCCACATGCGCCTCTATACTTCTCTCATCAAAGTATACAAAAGCTCAAGGAAAGAGTCCTATCCCAACAACACAAATTGATAAATTCATGCGCTTGATCCTCAGCTAATTGTATGTAAATGGAAGTTTGTAAGTCTGAATAAATTTCATGTCATCACCTCACAATCTTTTGAATCCTCGGATCAAAGCTGCCCTCATTTCCCTCCGCCAGAAACAGGAGTATCTGGAATGATGTGGGTGTTGCTACTGAGTTGGCACGGGTCGATAGGACTTGACATGCAAGCAGGGAAGATTTCGAATGATCTCCGGAATACTTGATGGATGATGTAACGAGGGTTCAAAACTAGGTGGTTTCATGTTCAGGGACAGTGGGACTGGTTTTACGCTGCCAAATGATACTTTTTTCGATTGGTCTCAGCGTCCTGAATTGGGGTCTGAAATAGATGCTCATCCTGCACTAATAAGGGGAAAGCAACTACAAGATAACCTCGTCTTTAGTTAATATTTGTACAACTATCCACTTAGTAACGGACTTAACTCATGCCATCTTGTCTCAGCCAACTCTAGAATATGCTTCATCTCATCCTTTCCTACAGTAGTTCCACCAACTTTTGACAGTCCCATTATTTTTGGCTTGTCTGCCTCACAATCAACGACCATCGTGATAGACTCATCACATAATCCTTCCTCAAATGTGTCCGGATCCGCCAAAATCCAGAATTTCTTATCCTCCCCCCGCGTCTGCTCCTTGGCCCTAAACACCAAAGATGTGACGGCAACGGGCAGTCCTCTTAATGTAAGTCTCTTCGATAACGATACCTCATCATCACAAAGTATCATCTCCCGATCTGCATCCCAATGTGCCTTTGGTAACCTCACATTCCTCAGAGCAGATACAACAGCGGCCCAAGCAGCATCAAATGGATTTCCATCAAGTGAAATGAACAAAATGTCGATATATAAAGTCCAAAATGCTTTCACTTCGGGTTCAACACTCTCTGGTTCTTCGTCATCTTCCATTCTATCTTGTTCGCTCAGATCTGGTGGTTGATACCAAATTCTCAAATCCTCATCATCTACCATGCGGGAACTGTGCAATAATGAATATATCCTTGTGCTTAGACTTTGCGCCAATGTAGTCGGTGGTTGACCAGGTAGAAATGCAGGCGAGCATCCTGTAGCTAGTTCAATATTTGGAACTAGCAAATCCAATTCTTTTGCTTCGTTGTAACCCGGTCGCGACGAGGGAGCGGTAGTGGATTTATCGACTCGGTAAGTTCCAACATTGCTGGCAAGCAGAATTTCGCCTCGAACTCCACAGACGACAGCGGTATCACCTATACGTACAACTGCGCTACCTTCAGCGTGAGTGAGTGAGCCGGTGTTGATGTGTGGGGCGCGAAATTGAGTTGGCGATCGACCGTTTGCGCGTTTGGATGAATTGGTAGGAGAACTTGGTTGGAGATGTGCGAGGAGGTACGGGTGAGGAGAGAGCTTTGCGAATGTCTCGCGAGGAAATGAGAGAGTGGGTTGAGCTGTAGAAGTCATCGTTGGGGGTTTTATTATTTCACTGCTGGTATCAATTATCACAAGGCGGAACCTTGACTTTATCAATTGAATGTCGTCGGCTGAACTTTTTTTCAAAAAGAAGCTAAAGAAGCTAATCGCGGGTGTAGCCGAGTGAAAGCAGCCAATCAATTAGACGCTAATAATTAGGCTGAGGAACGAGATTGACGAGGCTGAAAAATCTACAATGCTTTACCTACCGCACGATATGATACGATACGACGCAGAGAATGGAATAATTCGCAATCTTATGGGTACCTTACCATTCCAAGGCCAAGCGCAGCATTGGGTCTCATCTTCAATATAAAGAGGAGCTCTAATTAGCTTCGTTCCTGCAGAGCAGCAGCAACAAATACTGTAATGAGGGTGTGCATTTGTCCCCACCTAAATGGCAGATCAACGCTCGTGGAAGTCGAATTGGGGTAGAGGACTAATCTGATGGGTTTACCAAATGCAACTCTGTTTGCAGATGTAAAGTTGTAAACCTACCGGTACCTGATGTTGTACGACCAAACTTTTTCTTTCAATCACAATTTTTATATCCTGATTCTGATAGGAAGTCGACAGAGATTATTTGCCGATCATGCCAACCCAGAAAAGACTACTGAATCATGATAATTGCCATCCATCTTCTTCCAATGATATTATTGGAGGGTGAACCAAGGGGAATATTCCATTTCAAGTTATAGCATTTGGAACTATAGGAAGTTTATCGATGCGTCTGGCTAGATCGAGCCAATATCGAATAGTTCATGAATTATGTAAGTTGGGCTTCGGATTCGACGATGGTACGCACATATTGGCCAACCCCGGATCACTGTGTGTGATAACGAAGATGTGACGAAGTGCTACTCCGTAGGAGAAGCGTTAATGGATTGTGAGGGCATCCAACATACATGTTATAGCCTAATTTGCTCCAATAGCCCCAATGTCGGGAACTCATCAACGATCAGTTGTTGATTTCAAAAGTTCTTGGAGATAATAATTGGGCAACGACAGTGATACTTTGATCAGGAATCGAATTTTATCCGGCATGTGGTTGCACATATCATACATATGTGACCTGAACTATTCCTTGAACGCTTGGACAGCCCCTACCTTGACTACCAAGCCGGGGATATTGCAACTTGCAGGGGCCCCTATCAGCAAGCTAAAGATAAGCGAGGCAATCAACGTGCGTGTGTTAGCGCTCAACATGTGCAGCAACCTTCAAAAACTTGACATACGGACAATGATTGGTTAATACCACGAGAGAATCATCACAAAATTACAAAATTACACAATAATGGCGGGGCCACGTTTTTCTTATGTCTCATTGGAGAAAGCCATCCTTGAAATCTGACTGGCCAATTCCTGTCGGGCCATAGGAAAAATCTTGTTCATGACAATGTCCATTCAGCATGTGCCCTCGGCCATGCATGAGCATCACACCTTCCACTGTGTTCACCCATCACAATGCTAAAGAGATGGTGCTGTATGGATTTTTCCTCCTTCCCCCTCTCATTGGGCATGAAGCAAGATTTCAATCAGTCATATTGAATAACAAGGACTGCTGAAGAACGTGAAGGATATCGATATCGATATCTCCAAACTAACACCGTTGTTATGAACCCATCTACGGCACATCCTTAATATTCTTCCTGTATGTCATTTGTTAAGCGGAAATCACTTGCATGGTATTCGATAACGGAAACTACGGCATCTTCCTTGATCAGGACAGGAACATCCGCTTTGGGGCTAAATCTTCAACTCATCGCTGTCATCCTAGAGGTGGCGCGACCAATACCATTCGTTATAGCCATTTATTGCCAACAAGCATCAACGATATCATCTACGCTCCATTAATTAGCATTGCCACCCATCATTTCAGAGTATAAGGAAAGTCGAGATTCTCGCCTTGAATTTGCCAACTCTTCTGCTTCTGGACGCCTTTCGGTCCCGGATATGTGCACATCTCGAGGCGATCGGCGGATGTAATAAAGCAGTGGTTGCAGGTGACGAAGTGACGGATTTACTCCACCTGCAGGAACATTGGATCTTGGCATACTAATTAACGGGCATTCCCCACACCGATATTCTTGTAATATATCCATATATCATACCCTCCAGGACTTTATCCGGAAGAGCTGCTGTCGTAAGACTAGTTGTGCCTCGCCTTGGTTGACTTATGTTTTAACGTCTTATCATCATTATCGCTCGTTCAAAAGCCCTGCGTAGATTGAGGATTCTGGAACTCCTCTTCAGGTCGCGGACTCGACATCTTTACGACGTAACGAACCAGATACCACTCCGATTTCTAAGTCTCGATGTTCATAATATATACTAAAGCTGTTCGATCGGGGTCTCGACCACCTTGTATTTAGTCTGCTGAGTCCTTTGATAATACTCTGGTCGGCCAAGTGTAAGTCAGCGGCGTATATCGAACTCGAAATCGATATATTCGAGATAGAACTCATCTTGGACCTCGACTATCTTTGTGGTTTTGATTCGCCTCCGGGTCCACAATGGTCGACCTTATATCAAGGGAGATTTCCATCGTGGGGGCTGCCTCTCAGACCGTTAAGGATTTGGCCAAACGGATTTATATCCCTCTCACGGCCACTAGTCCTGCTGGCTTGGTCGCAGCTGATACTCTGGACCCATGGAACAAAGCTGGAAAATACGCTTTGGCGTGGACTTACTTCCCAGTTGTTTTAGTTTGTCTAGTCGCAATAACTAGAGCATATCATCTTTGGACCGACAAGCTGCGTCAAGCATACCACAAGCATGAAGTCGAAAAACAGTTAGTACGCTATTATCAACAACAGCAAGATGAATATACCATGTCGAATATCCACACTGGAGAATCGGAACAGCAATTCTTTCCGGCAACAACTCTCAATGAGAAACCATTTATTGCTGTCACAAAAGGGTCGCATTGGTCGTCAATACCATTGATAAACGATACATTAGCATTGTTTAGATGGGTCTTCTATCGTCCAATTCCAGAGCTTCGATACAAGAAAAGACTCATAACCGCGTTCCCATCTTTGGCTGTCGTTGCCTTACTAATAATTGGCCTCGTCTTTGTCACGCTTCAGTGTTTCTTGCCGCAACCGCTCTACTGGGAAAGCATTCGATATGGATCTCCCCCTTTGGCTATCAGGGCAGGAATGATGTCTGTGGCGATGACCCCATGGTTGATTGCCACGGCCATGAAGTCCAATCTAATCTCATGGATAACAGGAATAGGTCATGATCGACTAGGAGTCTTCCATCGATGGGGAGGCTATTTATGTCTCTTCCTGGCACTTGTGCACACGATTCCCTTTTTTGTACAACCTGTATGGGACGATGGAGGAATGACAGTTTTCCGTAAAATTTTCCCAGCGAGCCGTGGCATCATCTATGGAACTGGAATTGCTTGCCTCGCACCACTTGGATGGCTAGTTATTGGGTCCTTACCAGTCGTTCGCAGACTTGCATATGAACTTTTCGTGGTTCTTCATATCCCAGCAGCCGTAGTTTATGTCGCCATGTTGTTCTGGCATACTAATAATTACCTTACCTCCTGGAGTTACCTCTATGCAACCGTCGCGATCTGGGCTTTAGCTTATCTCACACGTATCGGCAATTTGAACTGGGCAAAACCATGGAGGAATTCTTTCTTGATTGGTGACGAGGCTGCTATCACGTTGATGGCAGAGAACGCAATTAAAGTAACCGTTCCGACACAGATGGTATGGAGACCTGGTCAATACGTTTATCTTCGTATGCCTGGAATTTCTGTCTTTGAGAATCACCCTTTTACCATTTCTTCTCTTTGCAGTGAAGACTTCCCGTCCGAGTACGGCGAGCAATACAGGGATTGTACTATGGTGTTTAGACCATTTGGGGGGTTTACCAAAAAAGTCCTCGAGACTGCGACTCATAATGGCCCCTTCAAAACATACAGAGCTTATTTGGATGGACCATATGGCGGTATGCAACGAGAACTTGCTGCATTCGACACTGTTATTCTTTTCGCTGGTGGAAGTGGTATTACAGCAATCGTTTCACAGCTGCTGAACCTGATTAAGAGAATGAGGGATGGGAAAGCAGTCACTCAGAAGATTGAAGTTGTATGGGCATTGAAAAGACTCGAATCTATGGATTGGTTTAGAGAAGAGCTGAGGATCTGCAGAGAATACGCACCGCCGGACACTATTAATTGTCAATTCTTTGTGACGACCGCAAAGAGATACTCAAAAAGAGATTTTGCTGGACGGGCTCAAAGACCGTTGAGCACGGCATTTCATGACAAGTTAGACGGTTTCGTGGCAGGTATTGCATCTAAAAGAAACTCAGCTCTCATTCGTGATGAAGCTCAAGGTAACGAAGAGAGGGAAAGGGAATTGAGAAGGGAGGATGAAGATGCTATAACATCATTACCACATTCGAGACACCTACAGCCAAGAGAACACTCTCATGTACAGACTTCGTTTCCCCCACCACCCACGACAGAAATCAAGTCAAAGAACCCTGATAAAAGACGTTCTTTGTTAGCAACACTATCGCCAGATTCGCACGAGGCCACTCGAAGATTCTTGTCGCCTCTAGGACTAGCTACTAAGCCACAACCCGATTCCGAAGAAACATTTCACTTCCCAGTACCTCCACAGAAACTAGATGCTCCTCATTTCCAGTACGCTCCACCCTCAGCAAATTCTAATCGAGCTAGCTTTGTTCCCGATACAGCGCGCAATAGCTACAATCCTCAGGACCATATTAATGACCCGGCAGAAGCATATGATCCTGGTATGCAATCCTCGGAGGAAGGGCAGCTCTCAGAGCAATTTGCACCTCGAGGATACGCACCCACGCCTCCAGCAAAGGACACACCAAAATTGCCAAGTGAAATAGAGACTATGCCTTCATTGAAGCCCCCACAACCCGCATATCTGCGACAGAAGTCCGAGGAACTAAAGCTTGAGATTCCACAGTCAAATTTTCAACAAAGCATCCCTGATCCAACCTTTGACTTTGGCTTCCCATCAACGCCTACCTTGTTTCAAAAGAACCTCATGCGTTTTGCATTTGTTGCACCCAAGAAGAAGGAAGGCTGGACTACTGAATATGGTCGTCCTGATCTAGGATACATGTTGAAAGAGATGGCCACCGGAGGACCTGACGGACATGGGATATTCGGGAGGAGGACCTGCGTCTTCGTATGCGGTCCGCCTGAAATGCGTATTAATGTAGCAACTACGGTGGCAAAGCTGCAAGCCGACATTTGGGGCGATGACAGCAAAGACGAAATTTTCTTACATACGGAGAATTACGCTATTTAATTAAGGATTATTTGGTAGGCGGGTTCAATGTATGAATTGGGTGATCAAACAATCAGTATATACCTCACGGTCGGCGGTGTTTGGGGGTCAACGGGAGTGGGCCAGAATCCCAATATATCTTATACCATGGTATCAGGGCAGGGAGTTTTGGGCATCTCCACTGGGGGGTGTATATACCCAACCTTTTTATTGTAATCTATCACTATCACAGGCTTATCAGTCGGCACTGTTCGTAATTTCACATATCATTCTTGAGTTGAAAAAATTTACATTGCGTGCTCAAGTAAATCAATATACGAATAAATCGTATAACTTCAATATTTGAATTGTACTCGATGATTCTATTCATTTTCAAAGTATAAAAAGGGTATTGCCAGAGTATCATTATATTAGAGTCTTGTACGAAGTATCGTCTTCTGAGTCCATACGTCCACCCTAGCTGCAACATATCTCTGGGCGAAGACTAAAACGGTAGCCATGCAGTACAAACGAGGCCACTTCGGCGGTCGACCGTTCTACATAAGCCTCCGACACAGGACTCAATACAACAGATCAACAAAACGCTGTAGCTCTGTATCCATGTCGGCCACGAACCGACACAGCCTTTGTATTCCCTGAGGTTCCGAACCACGTCAACGTGTTTCGTTGTACTGCGTATCGAGAAACCTGCAGCATCTGCATCTACCATTCGAAAACCGTGCATCAGTCTTCGTACTTGATCCCAGATCAAACGCTCACCCTTCACATGCCTCCTAATACTCAAGGTGTGGAAAAAAAAATTCATTCTTCTGAAGATATTCCATTTGTCATTTGATATGTAGCAACCATTACGAACCGCTTCCTTCAGAACAAAGTTTCCAGAGCAGTAGATACAGGACGCTGATTTGGTCTTTCGTCCAACTAGAAAGATCTACTGAAAGATCCTTCCGTACGACCGCATCTCCATGGGGAATGCGAAGATTTGAATTGTGTCGGACGACTGATGAAGGAAAGAAAAAAAAGTTTCGCGAGAACTTTATCATAGCTCAAACATCTTCACACGCTAAGCCTAAATTAGCTTGGACCATATTTTAGCGATCAAACTAGTAAGATCAAGGGCGACCCACCAAGCTTCAATATAAAATTGCACAAACTTTTCGACGAAGAAAAATGGAATCCTTGAGCGACACGCAATGGGATTTGGTGATTGAGGGTACTGGTTTGAAGCATTCATTGCTTGCTTTGTAAGTTGCTTATTCTTTCCTAGCGGCGTGGAGTTGGTGCTGGAAGATGAGGCAGCAATTTGAAGGAGAAAACTAACTAACATAGCAGCATGAAGAGCCCTCTCTCGTTCAAACAAAAAAATATTACATGTGGATGGGAATGAATACTATGGAGATGAAGAAGCAGCTTTCAGTCTGCAAGAAATAGATGCGTGGGTAAAGCGGTCGCATTCGCAGAACAGTATGTTTGTTGCACCCATCTATCGTGAGCAAAAGTAACGGACGATCACAGCAAGTTTCAGCAATGCTTCCGCAACATACAGTTCTACCCTCAAAGAGAAGTTGAGCTTCTCGAGAGCATATAATCTCACCCTCTCGCCGCAGATAATTTACACGCGATCGCCCCTCCTCTCTGCCCTCGTCTCCTCGAAAGTCTACAAACAACTCGAATTCCAAGCTGTCGGTAGCTGGTTCTTGTATGACAATGCGGCACTGAAACGTCTGCCTTCGGGTCGAGAAGATATCTTTCAAGATAATAGTATCGATAATCGCGCCAAGCGATCGCTGATGAAATTCTTGAAATTTGTTGTGGATTACGAAAATCAAGTTGACGTTTGGCAAGACAAAGCTGAGATGGGATTGTCACAATTTCTCGCGGATGATTTCAAACTTCCTCAGAATTTGCAGACACTCATTGGTGCTTTGACATTGTCACTCGATATACTTGAGGCTACCAAAGTGGGGTATGCGCTGCCGAGAATCCAGAGGCATCTGACTTCGATCGGAGTCTTTGGTCCTGGATTTGGAGCTGTGGTACCTAAATGGGGTGGCGGTGCTGAAATTGCCCAAGTCGCGTGTAGAGCTGGTGCTGTAGGTGGCGGGGTGTATGTTCTGGGAACTGGTATCCGAGATGTGAAAAGCATTGAAGGTGAAGGCGTCACCACACATGAAGTCGATCTATCGAATGATGAGAAGGTGAAAACCAGATACATCACTCGAATATCCAATGTCATACCTCCCACTGCAATACGGGTTGCCAAGGCTATGGTCATTGTGTCGTCGCCTTTAGTATCACTTTTCACTAGTACAGTGGAAGGTTCTCCCACCTCTGCCGTATCTGTGATCGTTTTTCCTGCGAAAACGATCTCGGACTCGGATTTCACTCAAGATCGTCCGGTATATATCATGGCTCATTCCAGCGAAACGGGCGAATGCCCTGCAGGTCAATGTTAGTATTACCCTTTCTCTTCTCTATTCACCAACGCATTATATGATGAACAACTCCAAATACTTATCTACATTGTCTGAACTCCATTGAAGATAATACCTCTGACAGTCTGATAATGCTACTTTCATCCCGACTTATTTGATCTCCTGTAAATACAAGTATCTAACGATGAATCTCAGGTATCCTCTACACTACTGCCCTTCTTTCCGAATCTTCGACCATGCAGACTGGCAAGCTCTTACTAGAGAATGTCATCTCAAAGTTTCTGGAGACGGCAGAGGGCGATGGCGGACACGTGCTTTATAGCGTGTACTATGAGCAACAAGGGAGCAAGGAGAAACTAGACCTCACCTTCAATGATCAAGCCTTGAAGGATGTCGAGGAGGAGTGGAAAAGAGTGTCTGATGGGGATGAAGAGACTCCATTTATGACATTTGAGGAACGAAATGGAATGGGTGATGATGAGGATAGTGGGGAATATTGATTAGTCTATCAAGGAGTTGAGGTGCTATCACTTTGGGAGCTTATGAAGGGTTGCAGACTCCAATTTCGAATATGATATCATAGCCTTTTCGCATTGAATTTATTGCTGATATATACACTATTTCACTGTCTGATGCCTTGCGTGTCTTTTCACTTCACCGTACACTCGATGATACCTGAGGTGCTGTTCAACATATGTTTAGTAACTCCGAGAGGGATTCTAAGGGCATCTATTATGATAAAGTGATATATATAGCAGTGGCTAGCTCCTCGAGGGGCCGGCTTATGGTACACTCTACGGACCGGAACCTCCAAAGGAGGGCGCTCACAAGGATAAAATAGCTTTGCCTCATAGTGCAGCCCTACTCATGATGGAATGAGAATCTTCGCGCAAATTCTTTCTGATTCATTCGACCTATCTCGACACAATTTTTCTCGGTTTGCCCACATCGGGAGCAAGCAGGTACCTCCTTATAACATTGAAAATGTTCAAGTCAATTTATTCTTCCCGAGAATTATGTGAGTAATATAGAAGAACCTGCCTTTTTCTTTAGGTAATAACATCTTACACAAGTCAAGAATGTCTCGTGTCTGTTGCTGCCAGGCATTACATTTATTCACTGGGTCGAAGACAGAAAAGCCGGAACGATGGAGATTTAACCTTGGATGTCCATAGAATCATTGTAGCCTTACAATGAACTAGTTATGAAAGTTGAACTAATAGATTATCATTTATGATCTAATCATATCAATCATGGTTAAATTGGGAGGAGATATTGTCCTTGGATAGGTAGGACTCAGAGGAGACATGTAAGAACTCAGATGGGAAGAGCAGAACCAACAATTATCAACATCATCATCACATGCTCATCTCGACAACATCTTACAGGGAAGGGAGTACGTGTATCGCTAGGTAGGTATCCTTTACCACTGCCCAAGAGAGCAATTCTCGAGGCTTCAAGATCGACGCCTGTACATCACCATCAACTGAAAATGTTTTAACCCCTTTCTGTACAGTTTCTACCTTGATCAACCACTTCAACTTCTTCCTTGATACGTACGCCAGATCACAGGAAACTCAAGCAGCAAACGCTTGGGATGAATCGAATAGAATGGACAAAGGTGAAATGGAGGTTCGGTATATGTTGTCAGTTGTCAACATAAAGCAGTTTCCTTTCGAATATTGATACTTCAGTATTCTATGCCGATGACTCCTAGCTCATTTCTTATGTGGGATTCTCAATACATTGTCGATTCTTTTCATTATTACGTGCACATTTTTTCACATGGACTTGAAGATTCATGCTCAGTGAATCCTGAGTAACGTAACCTTATGACTCGGTTTAGATCTCAAGTCCATCTGTATCGTGACTTGGTAGTTACATCTCATCCGTTCGATCAGCTTGACATGAAGGATGATGCTATTGCAACGCAAAAGCTACTACTTTACATGCACACAAGACTGGGGAAATATAGTTACCTCCTGGCCTGACAACTGATTCACCCCAGATCACATCAAATCATCGAGGAAGAAGTCACGATTTTCTCAAACCGTTCTTCCTCAGATTCCTCATGACCAACCACACATGCGCATGGTACTACTGCAACACAGGATGTGATATCACCGTCGAGTGTAGAGTGAATATTACCCATGTGCAATCTCCCAACCCGGGATATTACGGACTCTAAAATTGACTTTGTATACGACATATGAAATATGGAGTATTCACGCTTGCGCCACAAAGGATCTCAATATCCTGCATTTCTTCCTCTTCCCTTAGACAACTCCCTTCTTTCTCCATACAGAAGTCTCGAACAGATCAACAAATATAGTAGTTTGGGCTGTGGTCCATTGTACCAAAGTTCTAGAGAGAATCAAGAAGTTCAGGAAGGCCTCCAACAAGCCTAGCAGCAAGCAGAAACAGTCGGTCTAAATTCGCAAAAGAGGTATCCAACCCCGAAAAGACCGCAGAGATCGACTAGAAAGTCGAAATCCTTGCTCGAGGAAGCATGTGGCAGGAAGCAAAGAAATATGTGGCATACGCCTGGTCACTCAGCACCTTTACTATCACCACTCTTCTGTTGATTCCTGGCCTTGCTATTGCATGTTACCATCAAAGAGAACTTCAAGTCCTTAGACTCACCACTACTTCAAATGCCCCCGGTGGAAGTAGCGGAGGCTTGAATGCAACAGGCGGTGGTGGAGATGATTATACCTACAATATATATCTATGGTATTATTGTGTTACGGGTCTCGTTGTTGAATCTGGTCAATACTTGAACGTGACGGATAGCTGTCATCAAACAAAGCAAGGTACGTCCGAGTCCTTTCCAACTTTTCGCTCCTTGGATATCGCTCACATAACTGATACTCTCTCCCAACACATAGCATTGACTGAACACATCCTCCCAAGCCTCAACTCAACTTTCAAACCCCCTCTTCCCAGACCCGATATCAACGGTCCCATTCGAGAGATAGCCGACCTCTTTCAAAACTACGCATATCCGGCTTTTGCCTCATACGTTACCGCTATTTTACTCTTGCTCATTTTCGCGGGTTTGTTCATCTGGTGGTTTGGTGCAACCGTTACACCTCACAAGAAAACACTTTCGCTCATTCTTTGTGTAAGTTCTCTCTCTTCTTCCCTTCACTTCATTGAACCCACTCCAACTCAACAAACCTCTAATAACCCTTACCCTCAGATCTTCACCGGTTGGTTCGCCGCCCTCGCAGCACTCCAAACTTATCTCTGCTACCAAACCATCTACATTATCACTCAATCCATCAATCTTTCCAAATCCACTCTAAGCATATCCATCCAGCCCGGCTACATCTACCTCCTCATCGTCCATATCTTCTGGCTCATCCTCCTTATCAACACCCTCATTATACCAATCTCGAGTTACATGAAGCGAAGTCGTGCTCGTCGCAAGATCGAAGCCGAGGAAGCCGAGGAAGCCGAAGAAGCCGAATCAAAAAGGGATCTAGAAGGTGATACCAAAGTTTGTAATACTCCAGCCGAGCCAGCTGAGCCAGCTGAATCTGCTCAGCTTGACAATGATAGTAGCAGCGATGAATCGGATGAGTGGGACCGTTCCATGCATTCTCATTCTCATCTTCCCCCCCAAGGTTATCCTCATCTTCCTCCTCAGGGCTATCCCCAATATCCTCCTCAAGGCTATCCCCAATACCCTCCTCAAGGATATCCTCAATACCCCCCTCAAAACTACTGGGGCCCGGGATATTCTCAGGTGGATCCCAATCAAGAAGCGAGATATCGTAGACATCTCGAGAAGCGTCATAGAAAGGCAGCAAAGCGAGAACAGGCAAGGCGAGAAGAAAGAACGGGACTTAAAGGGGGAGGGTTTTGAAATTGCATACTTGCAATCCTGTGATTGCTTCCTTGCTCTTTATTTAGAATTCCTATATCTAGGATGACTCCGCTGAGTCAAATACCGCCGATTTCGAGTCATAGATTTTCTTTCCTTAATGTTCAGTTGAACTCCTATGTTTAGGATGACTCTTCGTAGTCAGATACAGGTCAAATATGATTCATACCTTTCCATGATCCATGATTCATAATCCATATGCTTCGCTAGCTCTTGATAATCTTTCTGAAGCTTTCAAGTCATTGCTTACCTTCTCACATTTCACACTCTACCTTTTCTCAAGTCCGCAACAAAACACACAGCACACAACACAAACTCCTCTCCCCCCCTAACCATAAAACCATAGGTACTCCATTCAAATTCAAACCTCGCTAA
>NGKG01000005.1:84742-97602 GCA_002162505.1 Myriosclerotinia scirpicola | reverse complement strand
TCAACCCTAACCCACCTAACCCAAAAACTCACCCAATCCACCAACACCAACACCAACACCAACACCAACACCACCACCACCACCAACATCCCCCTCGCCCAAACCACGCTCACCCCCGGTACCTCGTATATATTTTTCCTGCACAGTTTATGGATTATTTATCTGCTGACGTTTGGCGCCGTGCTGTGGTTATCGAGGATGAGTTTTCGGAAGGAGGTGGATGAGAGGAGGGAGATGGAGATGCCGAGGGATGAGTTGGATATGGGGGAGAGGGAGGCGAGTGGGGAGAAAGGGGTATGGGATGGGGAGAGACGTGTACGGGCGGGGGATGGGGAGGCCATGGGGGTTTGGGCGTGAAGGGAAGGGAAGGGAAGGGAAGGGATTTAATAGTAGGGAGAGGAGATAGCCTGTAAAATTTATTTTGATATTCATTCCTATTTCAATTTCCTCCATACCAATTCCCAAAACTAGGCTTTAAAACCAAAGTAGCCACCCCAAAATGTTTATGCAACCAAAACTGCCGACCCCATCTACCGATTCCATTCCATTCATTTCATGTTTCCACTGAATCTACCCCATACGTAGGCAACCAACCCTTTATTCATCAATCATTTCATATCAAGTCATACATCCATTACTCTCGGATAGCACCATTTTCTCCAACAACACCCAGTCTACTTCTCCAATCTCCAATATAATCTTGTTGTTTCTCCATCTTCGCTGCCACAAGCGCAATCAATGCGGCACCGACTCCAGATCCATCCTTGGCAATACCAATTCTGATTCTTCTCTCGCCAACAGCTCCAATACCCTCCATAGCTCTTAAGGCTTCTCTCATGTAATCTTCAAAGCCTGGGTAGAATTCCACTAGAGAGCCATCTACACCAATATCAATAATATCTTCCTCGTTGACTGCCAAACCTGCTGCATCTGCTAGCTTATTAGCAGTAGCTGATGCTGCATCGACAATCTTAAAATCCTTGACATCTTGAACGATAGAGGCTGTTGATTTTGGTCCAGGAGCAGCAGATTTAGTATCAAGGCGTCCAGTTTGGAGAACAATGGCTCCAATTGCAACAGCAGCTAAGCGAGCTGCACGCTTGCCGATAGCGTGAGCGATTTCCTTGACGGTTTGAGCATCTTCTAGCGAAGCAGCTGAGACACCAAGTGACTTCTCAAGTTCTTGACGAAGGACACGGAGACCGACGCTATTGTCAGCTTCGGCAATTGAGAGGATAGAACTATCAACTGCCCATTGCTTGTGTAGAGGGGCAGTTTCATCGATTGTAGTTGTTGAGCGGTAATCGTTATCTGCGGAAGTGTTGTCTCGGAAAAGAGGGATGGTGGGGCTCTTCATCATTTCGACGAGAGTGGTTCGAAGGATTTCGCCCAAGAACATACCGGATACTCTCTTTTCGAACATTTGAATACCAGGATTGACACTGTCCTTATCAAGGATTTGGTCATAGATGGTATTTGGCAAAACTTTGAGACCATTGTCAAACGAACCCCATTCTGTATTGACAACCATTTCACCAGTTGTCTTATCAAAATCTCCTTCCATAGGCTTGGTCAACTTTTCGAGTTTTTCGACGTAGGCACCATTGGTACCAGTACCGAAGATGGCTCCGAGTAAGGTCTGAGTCTTGCCAGGAGAAGTATATGCTCTTGCCATCAATGTTCCCACTGTATCGTTTACAAGAGCAGCGACCTTCACTGGCAGACGTAGTCTGTCAATCTCCCTTTGTAGCAATTCACAAACATCTTGTCCAACCGCATCCGCAATATCGAAACCCTTTGTCCATCTAATCAAAGTTCCTCTGTTGATACCAATTTGGTGAACTGGGAAACTGAATGTGAACCCAAGTCTGAAGATATGTTCATCCCTGTATCCTTCTGGTGTACTGACGGTATTGCGACGTCTGATGTGGGCCGCGAAATGGTCTTCATGATGAGTTTTGAGGAAAAGTTCGATTTGTTTCGCCAAAAATGAGAATAGATCCGATGCGGTCTTGGCCAACATCAAGTCTCGGGGTATCGCAACCTTTGACTGTGTAAGACTGAATGTGGTATCTCCGTGCAATTGAATCGAGCACACTCTGAAATTGGTTCCTCCAAGATCAACCGCTAGGTATAGTCCCTTAGATTCATCAGCTTTGTGCATAAAAATACGGGTCTTATTTTCCCACCTTTTCTGTGCCATTAGGAACTCCAGTCACATACGTAGGAATTTGGCTCATGGTTGTTGCATTCTTTTCCAATCCCTCATCTATGCGAATATTAGTTCCATGCCATGACTTGGTTGGCAGACAAACATACTCATCTCTGCGATGAACTCGGCAACACCTCTTCGCACATCCTCATCCGTGTATTCAAACTCGGCGGCAATGCGCTTTGATTCTGCTAATAAAGACATTTTGTGTGGTCTTGAAATTGGTGCTTCTGTGGGGAAAGGATGTGGCGATTCGCAAGTTCCTTGATCTAGGGCGTTGGCTCGAGGAGAGTATGATGTTGGTGAATATGGCTGAGGTGATCTAGAATAAAGAGGAGGGGTATCGGTGAATAAGAATTGAACAATCTATAAAGACGGAGTTAGTTAGTTACAACCAGCACAAGGAAAACAATGAGCTCGTGACTAATTTACCAAGACAACAACCACGAAGGTAACAGAGGCTAAATGTACGAGGCTGATTGGATTCGGCCTAGAGACTTTATGAGGTTTAAATAGGTTTGATTCGTTAAAGTTTGGTGGTGGCGGTGGTGGTGGTTGTGTTGATTGTGGAGGTATTGATGAGGGAGGTGTTGAAGTAGGAGAAGTGATAGGAGAAGAAGAAGAAGAAGAAGGAGAAGGAGAAGAAGTAGAAGAGCAAGTAGAAGAAGAATGAAGATATAATTCCGAACTTGAAAGGATCTTCTTCTCTTTAGAATTGAAGTTGGCGGGCGGGTCGCCCTTTCCAATTGAGGACGTAATTTTGATTAGGATGGGGGGGGGATTTATGGCCAACTTGGCGGGAAGGCGGGGCAATGAATTCTTATTTTTTTATTATTTTTTTTCCCTTTGGAAAGAAACCACTCCAGTACGGTAGTACCCAAAGTACCCAAAGTACTCAAAACACCCCAGGTAAAAGCGCGGGAATGTTGGAGGGGCAGAATTTGGTAGTTATCGGGGACCCAGTATCTCTCCACTTATTTTCAAAATCTGATTGTTTTGATTGGTTGAATTAAGTAAGGTTCTCTTCAAAAAAAGGGCCGTCTATGCGGTGCTACTTTGAACGAACCTCCCCTCCCCTCCAAGGAACAAAGGGAGAAAGTTAAAAAAAATAAAAAAAAAGATGCACACGAGATGATGATGCAGTTGTTTGGGAATGTCCTCAAAGGATGATTGGTTTAGAATCCAGGGGTGAAAGTTAGAATGAGAGTCTCAGTTCATGAATGGTCAAAAGGTAAATTCGTGTACTTCGTAATATTGACCATAATAATCGAGAGACTCGATCGAATAGAGAGAAGAAACGGTTCGATGCATCCAACAGTCGTACAATGGATATTGGTATAATTTGGGATATATTAATAAACTGATCGTATTCTCGTATTCTCGTCTGGTCGGTCGTAGATTCGTAGGTAATAAGGGACAATAAGTAGAATAAATATTTCGTAATAATGAAAGCTTTGTTCTCTTCGAAGTTCGTCCTCCACCACTCTTGTCTACCCCTAACCCCGAGGATGGTGGAGGTAGTAGGTAGTGGATGTGATATAATTGAAAGATCCCTTCCTTGCTTTTAGTGAGGAGAGTCTGGGTGAGATGACTTCGCGGAGAAATAGAATTTTGCTTGGGATTTCCCAATCCCGTCGTTATTCCGTTCGTGGAGAAGGAAAATATCGATATCGTCTAGAGGTATCGTGACGTCGTCATATGCAGTCGGTACTCTAAGTACGGAGAGATAAAAGCTGAGGATCGAATGGGGAAGCTTGATTAATGCCAGGGATGTGATGTATGCGCTTTGGAAAACTCCTTGGTCGAATAATAATAATAAATATATTTCTTAGTTTTGGACAACTGTTGACATCAGAGAAAGTTCGAGACCTTCGCATCGACCCCTTCATCACCGTCGCTAAAGAGATCAGGATGTTTTCTTCAAAGTATAAGTTATCTTCACTATGCCCAATATATTCCTTTCGATTATCGTCTTTGCTTCCTTTTAAAATATCAAAACTACTCGTGGATCTTCCCGTGGGTGGTTCTTCGATTAATACAAGTGGCAGGTACGATGATGATTTCTCAAGTTTCGGTTATGCTGTAATGTGTGTAATGTGCATGAACATTAACAATCACGTTAGAATGAAATGAAAGTACGGTATAGGTACAGAAATACATTTTATGATTCCCATACAAATTTGAGATGAAGAGTATTTATACCAAGAACGAGAATTAAAGTTTATCATACCTGCAGATATACTTTGCATGTATCAAAAGTGGAGAAACATGATAGGGAGTCGGGACGTGCCTCCATTCACACAACGAACATCAGAGCTCAAGAAAGTATGTGAATTACGTTCGCAACTGTCAACTCGACCTTAGATTTCCCCGCGATTAACTACTAGATGGGTAACATGGAAATGGTTTGTTTCATCACAGTAAACAGCATAGTAGTTTTAATGAGAATGTTCACTTGGATGGCCCGATAGGTATCTCTCAAAGTTACGTTTCTTATAGTATATTGATTTGGCCTGCTCAAACCCCAAGCCTTATTGGAATCGGATTCTTGAGAATAATTACAAAATTGCATCCAACACTTGGCTTACCGTCTCACCACAAATCAGTTCTGCGCACCTTTTTAAACTTATATTGATCATCCCGCAGTTCGTGTAACATCCATGATCCATCACCATTATTTGCGCTGATCATGACTTTGGAATCATCTTTCCAAAAAGCCAGGTCAGGGGTAAGATGTAATCGTCTGCAAGGTTTAAGAAGCCCGTGGAGTCACAGATTATCCAGGCCAGGTATCGAATTTGCCTCGTAAAAATTATGGTAATGTATCGATTTTACCATCCCGTTGAAGCTACGGATGGAACATATTTCCTTTCCGTTCCGTTCCTGATGTAACTTTGTACTACAGATGTGTATTGGAAGTTATGCTGAAGACTTTGTCGACTTTCTGATTGTATCAACCAGCCGTGAATAGCCTTTCTTTGAAACTTATGCTTCAACTCTTGGACCAACAGTTGGACGGAATCTGTTTGCCGAAGATCCTCATCTTCGAAACCTCAAAATGATTGCGCCGCTGCCGCTGTCGTTGCCGATTTCCGAAGGCCGGTTCAAAAGGACATTTCAAGTGATCCCATACGATACCGACAACGAGGGAAGTCTTGCATGATTCTCGCCGGCCCCCCATGCAGAAGAGTTGGTGCCTGATGATTAATTGAATTGCAATTCAGCAAATCATATAGCCAGCTCGTAATTCTATTTAGTGCTTATCCCACGTGTTAATCATTCCACTTCTTGTGCTCGCTGGCGATTGTTTGTTGTTCTTACACGCGCTGCTGATTCGTATGATTGCCAATAGTAGATTCAATGTACATGTAAGATTTGGAACACATTAGAAAGATTCCATACTGTGGTTTCGAATGTCCCTTGACGCTTCAGAAAGAAAGAAAAGAAAGAAAGAAAGAAAGAAGAGCATATGAAATTGGGGGCGGAAAACCAACACCGTGGGTCTAGAAGGTCTCATAAACTGGCCACAATAATGTATCAAAAAGTGCAGTTCCAAAATTCCGAGAAATGGAAGGGGTTGAAAGTCTTACTTGTACGTACAAGATATTTCAACCTTTGATAATGATGAAGGAATTAAATGAAATCTTGGAATTGGTCTTCTCAAGGCAGACTTTCACGATGATTGAGTGGAGGGGAAAAAAAGCCCAACTTGAACTTTTTCAGCAGGACTTTAAAGGCTGTGCTTCCATATGTTTTAAGTTTCTTTGAGGTTCTTTGATATCTTGAGGCTGAGTGTTATCTTATTTTCCCCATAAAGCCACCGGTGTAGATTTGCGTTGGCGCTGTGCTGTACGACAAAAAACAGACCCCTCGTTCCCCTCAAATTGTGGTTCTTCCTGGTTCAGAAAGTATGATGAATGAATGCATCTTCTTCTACCTACACCCAACACCCATAATATATAAATCAACTCATGTTTTTTTGAAGATTCCTCTTGAAGCCTTCTCAAAGGAATCATTCTGTATTGAAATGAACATATAATTTCGGACTGACCTACCTACCTAATATTTTGATTGTTTTGTGTGGCTGTCTCCTCTTTTGTTTTTTGTTGTTGCTTTTATCTTACAACTGTTGTACAGGAATAGTAGAGACACAATTTCGAGACAAGCAAGAATCGTTAACTTACCTAGTACTTACTAAAGAACAAAGCGAGACTTGAAGCCGCATAAATCTCAGTTACAGACTCACAGTAACTGCTGCTCAGCATATCTTTCAGAGCAATATTCACTACCTCTCATCACCCATCAAATCAAGCAAATCAAATCAAGCAAACCAACCCATTTACCTTTTCAATCCATCAATTCAATCTCAATCAGCCAACTCCAACTCCAACTTCAACTCTACAACTCCACAACTCCACAACTACAACTCCAACTCTAACTCCAACTCCAACCTCTCATACCATACTCAGATACTCAATACCCAATACCCAATACCCAACTTCAATCAAAGGGTTTATTGTTTGTTTGCATCTTATTTGCAAAAGATCCCATCTTATTACAAATCGTCTCATCTTATTATCACGTACACATACACATAACTCACTCTACTAATTCTCAATAATCATACCATACCATACCTACCTATTTCAATTTGCTCAATAGGACTGACTGACTGTCTTTTTTATTCTGTTCCTGCAGATTTCATGTCACTCTGCACGCTTTGGATAGAAATCCTTCCGACCAGGTCAAAAAACCTCCCCATCTACTCAGCCTCAGATCGCTAGTTTCCTAGCGACAATAATAATAAAGTAGGTTGGCTGACAACCGGCGACTGGATCTCCATCCCGTATCGATACGATCATTCCTTCGTCCCTCGCTATTTTTCGCTCTTTGTTTCTTTGAGAAGATTTAAAATACCACATTTCGTAGACCTTATGAGTTCTATGAATGCCCGCTTCAGAAGCCTTGGGTTCTCCAAACGTAAATCAAGTGCAAACAATATCTCAACCACCATCCCGCAGAACCCCACTTCTACTTCCTCGTCACCACAAATTGCGCAATTACCCGGACAGCCTACTCCTCCTCTCACACAAACAGCTTCTTCCTCTACAGCAAGTTTACCTATGAATCATCCTGGAGGTGTTGGCGTAAGACCGCCTAGCTACCCCAACCAATACATGCCCGTTGGACGTACGACGTCTCCGATGGCTCAAGGTACTCCTCGAACCCCTCCCACGCAAACAATGGGCGGGCCGCCTCCGATCAATACAGCTGCTACCGGTGGCTATCCTCCACAGCAAGTAGGTATGGGAGGACCTCCACCTCCAGCAGGGCCACCGCAATATAACCACCCTCCTCAGTATGGTGCAGGAGGGGCACCGATGCAAGGTGGTGTGGGTGCGCAGTATGGAGGTAGAAACAATGCCGTCGAAGTTGAAGGTGCTGGAAAGAGCAAGGCTCAGTTGATTGTCGGAATTGATTTTGTAAGCCTATCATGATATTTCTCGAGGTTCGCAGAGCTAATTTCTGACTTTCAGGGTACCACTTTCTCTGGTGTAGCCTTTGCTTTTGCGACCAACACCGAGGCCAAAGAAGATATTATCACCGAATGGCCGGGAGCAGGATCATATACAAAACAAAAGGTGAGATATGAATCTCGGTTTTCGGAACAATATATGCTAACATTCTCAGATTCCCACCGTCCTTTATTACGATCAATATCAGAAAGTTGTTGGATGGGGTCCCGATATTGCAGATGCTTTGGCACCAACCGGTTATCCAAAGCCAGGTGTACAAAAGGTCGAATGGTTCAAGCTTCAATTGATGCTCTCCGGAAACACATATATTGATCCAATAAACCTCCCCCCCCTTCCACCTGGAAAGTCGGAAATCGACGTCGCAGCCGATTACCTGTTCAAGCTTAGACAGGCAATGAGAAACCAATTACAAAAGACATTGGGAGAGGTGTTTAACAGAGAAGAACGTAATATCCGATACTACCTTACAGTCCCTGCTATTTGGAATGATGCTGGAAAGGCTGCAACCAGAGCGGCTGCCATCCAGGCCGGATTCTTGAGGGACGAGAACGACAATCGATTGACCCTGATCACAGAACCGGAAGCTGCTGCATTGTTCTGCTCAAAGGCAGGTCTGTTGAACCTTAAGATTCATGATGCTGTTCTCATTGTCGATTGCGGTGGTGGAACTGTCGATTTGATTGCATATGAGGTTGAGGAAGAGTCCCCATTCACGGTTTCTGAGTGCACAGCAGGTTCTGGTGATTCATGTGGTTCTACTGCACTAAACAGAAACTTTAGCAATATCTTACGAACCAAGATCCGAAAGATGAAGTTACCAGAGGGTTCCAAGACAGCCGGAAGAGTATATGCCAAATGTATCATGGACTTTGAGAACAGAATCAAGGCTGATTTCAGAAACAACAATCAAAAATGGGCAGTCGATGTCGGCATTGAAGCAGAGTTCCCTGAAGCAGGAATTGAAGAAGGATACATGACTTTCACCAACGAGGAAATTCTACAATGTTTCGAGCCAGTTGTCAACCGAATTTTGGAATTAGTACGGAATCAAATCATCGCCATTCAAGCACAAAACCGTACACTACAAAATGTCTTGGTGGTTGGTGGTTTTGGTGCATCTGAATACCTCTTTCAACAGATCAAACTTCATGTACCACCCCAATTCCAGGCTAAGGTTGTTCGTCCTATGGACTCTGTGGCAGCTATTGTTAAGGGTGCTGTTACTGCTGGTATCACTGAGCGTGTTATCACATCTCGTGTAGCTCGTCGTCATTACCTCATGGCAACTCTTCAGCCTTTCAAAGAAGGGCATCATCCAGAAGCTTACCGTGTTCCATCCTTGGATGGTAAGGATCGATGCAAGTTCACTCGACAAATCTTTGTACAAAAGGGGCAAAGAGTTAAGATTGGTGAGCCTGTAAAGGTATCATTCTTCAGACAAGTTGCACCAGGAGCAACTTTGATGTATGAGGATATTCTGTATGCCTGTGATGATGATGTTTGTCCTGAATACACAAAGGATCCACGTAAGTTGATTTCTCACCATATGCACATAGAATTTACTAATATTCAATAGGTGTCAAGGAAGTTGTTACTCTCACATCTGATCTCTCTCGCAAGAATCTTGAAAAGGATTTCGAAAGAATGGATACCCCTCAAGGTACATTTTATCGAGTGTACTTTGATATCTACCTCACCCTCGATGGATCAGAATTCAATGCCGAACTCGTTTGCCAAGGAGAAGTCATGGGTCGTTGCACTTCTAGATTCAGATGATCTTTCTCTGCACACTACGATAAAAAATAATAGGGACTGGATTTGACGAATTTTCTTTTTAATTACTTAGCGTTCTTGAGATATCAGGTTGCTTACAGTGGCATCACAATTTGAGATGCATGGTGCTGGAGTGAAAGGAAGCAAGCTATTTAAGATTTGACGGCAGGAAGCTTTTCCGCCATGATTTTCATGACGAACTGGGAGATGATTGAGGAAGGAAGAGGGCTTTGGTTGTTTGATGGGAAGTGATCAGAATCAAACCTGGTGACGTGATGGATGGATGAAAATGACTCGTTTGGATCAAATTACTACTCTTTTTAGTATATTGATGATAGGATGGAAAGATTTTTTACGCCATCTTAATGATGGGAATGGAACGATAGTTTAGAGAGTCGATACCTATTTGCACGTACCTACTGTAGTTAGTGAAAAAGAAATGATCTTTTGATATTGGATTTGGGAAATGTGTTCTGGTGATTCTTGAATGTGTTTACTCTAAAGGCAATGATGTGAGAAATATATGTCGATATGAATTCATTATACCGGAAGTATATATCCTCCCCAACTCCTCACTACCCTCATAGTTTCCTCCCTAAGCCTTAAAATCTACCTACTCGTCCTTTCCCTGTTTCGGCAGCACCCGTAGTTTTCCCTTTAGCCACCACCTCTTTTCCTTAGCCACCCATCTAATCTATGGATTAACGTCATCGTACCTTACCTCTAACCTTCACTCCTACCCATACTCATACATTTCCCTCACCAACCACCACTCATTCATTCATTTATTTATATTCATTCTTTTTCACATTCTTTTTATACACACGCTCTTTTATACCTTATAAGTTACCTACCTACTCAGCAGTACTTATTCACTCCTCATTTGATTTTGCTACGCGTTTGCTGGGCGCTTAATTACCCTCATTTCTTTTCTGTTCTTTTCCTATCGCATATTTCAACGATCCCACTGGCTCACAGACTCCCTCGTTCCCGCCCGCTGTCAAAAAACCTATAAGCGTTAATGATCGACACAGGCCAGCGCACAGGATAGGTTTGCGGAATAGCATAGCTTCACAGGGCTTAGAGGGTTGAGAGGGTTGAGACTTGAGAGGCTTAGAGGATAAATCTTTCTTTCTGGGGTTTCTTATTTCGAGGGTTGGGGATTGAGGGATAGGATAGGTGCGGAGGGGATAGATCATAGGTACGGAGGAATAGGGTTTGGAGGGGTCAAAATCAAGATTGTATCCTTGTCGCCGACAGGGAGTTTCTTCATCCCACCTTTGCTAAGGTTCTATTTTTACAATATTTTCTGTATTGGTTCCTTGGTGGTTCGTTCATACGTCATTTTTTTTTGTTCGGATACCATACTTGGCGGACCGGTGAAGAGAGCGAGGGTTCGAGGGCTCGTGGGGTGAAGTTTTTGAGGTTGATACGAACGTAAGGTTACCAGTTGAATGGTGGATTTCTGAATAATATCTCAAGGTTCGTGAGACTCAGCGTTTGTTGCCATAGAGATAAGGATTGTGCAGAGCTTGTCTACTTGACTGGCAATTGGCTTTTTCTTTATTATTGGGACGAATAAGACTTCGCTTGGACCTGGCAAGTTTAATCTTGGTTTGGAGTGGAGTGAATGATTGGCATTGAGAGTTTGGTTGATTTGTTTGAGTGGGTTTTAACCAACCATACACACGCATATCAGATCAGAGCAGAATAACCAATCCAATCAGGCCAATTCAGACCAACCAAGTCAAAGAACTCTTGCTTCATCTATCCCACGATATCAAGGAATAGAACGTGGCGATCTGAGATCCTTGATTGTATTCTACTCTACTTTTACCTTTCTTTGGCTTCTTCCCGTTTGTTTATATACTTTCTTTCCCTCTACGAAATTCTCGTGAGTCACGATTTTACGAAGGTGGATGCGAGTTACGAATTTACGAATTGAATTATATCTCAAATCGAGCACTCATTCACAATGATGGATAGGAAAACGCAAGGCAAAATGACTTCCAAGTCACATCGGTCACGAAAATCTTCGTCGATATCACGGAAACTTCTAGCTGCTTGTCTCTTTCTTACTCTACTTCCTATTACAAATGCTCATACATACCATCGAAATAGAGCTGCCTGGAAGCCAAATTGGGACCCTAAGCGACCTGTTCGAAAAGGACCTCCGACGAAAAGAGATGGAGCAAAACCATTAGTCGTGAGCAATATGTGTCCTGAAACAATATGGCCTGGAATTGGTACTCAAGCGGGAACTGGTACCGGAGTAGGAGGCTTTGCTCTTAAAACAGGAGAGAGCAAGGCTATGTCAGTTAGTGCCGATTGGCAAGGAAGAGTATGGGGACGTACCAATTGTAGTTTTGCGGTTGGAGGAGATGGACCTAGTAATGCTAACGGCAATGATGGTGCTGGCTCTGCTTGCGTTACTGGTGATTGTGGTGGTCGCTTGGATTGTGCTATTACTGTGAGTTCTTACCATGCCGTATGTACGTGGATAATGACTGATGTATGTAGGGACAAACACCTGTCACACTGGCAGAGTTTGATCTGGCAGGAAACGGAGGTTCTCAGACTTTCTACGATATTTCTCTAGTGGATGGTTACAATATCCCCATGGGAATTATCTACATTCCTGGTGATGATCCCTCACTTCAAGCCATTCCACCAAACCTTGTAAATGCCGCTTGTATTGCCTCAACCGGCTATCTCGCGCCCATAGCAAGCACAGGTACAAACGGCAACTCCTCAAACGCCACCTACCCCATCCCTTTGGAAAATACCGTGAATAATGCCGCAGCCATGAGTTGGTGTCCATGGGATCTTCAAAAGACCCCACCCGACAAGCCAGGTGATGGCGTCTATCCTTACCCAGACGACACCATCGAACGTCCAACATTTGATCCCTGTCTTTCCGCCTGCTCCAAAACCAACGCTGCATCAGATTGCTGCACAGGTTCCTACGACCAACCTACCAAATGCCCTCGCAACGATTATGCAAATTCGGCAAATAAGATCTGTCCAGATGCGTATGGTTATGCATTTGATGATCAAACATCCACATTCATCATCCCCACAGGAGGTGGGTGGGAAATTGTCTTTTGTCCTGAAGGAAGAAGTACGAATATCCTGAAGGTGCTAGGGGATCAGATGAGAAAAATCGCTAGCGAAGGGAAGGTTACGAAGGATATCATAGAGACGGCGAAGAATGCGACGTATATTAATGAAATGGCAATGAAGAGTGTGGCTGCAGAGGGGTTGAGCGAGAAGGCGAAGTTGGGGAGTTGGGGGGCGTTGGTGGGGGTTTTGGTTTGGGGGATTTGGTTGTGTTAATG
>NGKG01000005.1:52837-69819 GCA_002162505.1 Myriosclerotinia scirpicola | reverse complement strand
TGAGGCTGAGTTGCGTTTTTATGGATTCAGTTATAGGGGTTTGTGGTTGAGCAATGCATGCAGATGCAGTTATCATCGTCTCTTACATAGGGGAGATTGTTGGAAGTGGAGGGGTCCGGGGGGATATATATATATACACGGGGCTTATGTGGTGCGATGCAGCTGAATGGGATATATAATATATATAAACAAAGTTTTGTATGAGTGCCCTTTTTTCTGGCGAGGAGGGTTCTGGAGGGAATATATCTATATCTATACGTATGAGTTGTGGGGGGGGGAGATATTCTGGCTGCTACGGAGTACATCGGCTTCAATTACCTAGGCAGGGCTCCTTCTTGAAAGACGTCTGCTGAGCAGTGAGCAGCCTGGAATAGAAGCTGGCAGGATTTGCGATGTTTTAACTAGAAGTTATTACCAAGCTGGCGACGTTCTCACTTCGCTCGAAGGAAGTCCAACAGTGTTTGTGTGTGTATACAGGGCGCCTGTGCAATAAGTCCAGGTTAATAAAGGTACGCATAAGTGACTTTCTCATATCAGATGTGCTCCAAGCATCCCCAATTATCACGACACTTGACGCGAAAGGCAGAAGCTAACTTGAAGGTCCTTGAGATCTGGTATTCAAATTTCAAACAAGAATGTGCTAGCCTTGGAAATGGTGAGAGTGTTTTTGTTTGTAAGAACTGTATAGGCACTGGCAGTGATCTTTCTTTTGATTTGAAGGATTCATTAGAGTCCAACAGCCACTCGAAGATTACTTCTCCAATGTACGAGGAGATCATTATCGATCCATGTTCATGCACATGATGCGCCACTCTATGGAAGTTGATTTTACGAACAAAAGAAGAGGATGTACAGGTGTTGTTTAGAGCTACTGTAAAGAATCTCTAGGTGGAATCTAGCAGGCTCCTGGATCAAAGCAATAAGCTCCGTTCGTCGTGGAAACTTGAACTGCGGGATGCTTCCTCTAGTTGTTCAAAAAAGAAGCGAAGGTGCGAAGTTCAAAATCATCTTGGATATATGACTCCACGTGTCGGGTCTGTAGCTCTGCTCTCAGGGTTGTCTTGGTCTCGGCTTTCATGATGCGTGATGCGTCATCGCTAGGGAAGGAGTTAAGGTGAAGTGCTGGGCTTGTGCTGGTATGGTTTTAGTGCTGGAATGGCGGCTTGGATGGTGGAAATAAGAGGGGAATAAGAAGGTGGACTTGCTATTGGATTTAGTAAGTATGACTTTAGTAAGTATGGCTAGCCAACCATACGGTATGGTAGATTGAGGGGGAAAAAGAGGACATGGTGTCATGATTATCTTTTACGAGATGAGAGTTTTGGTTGCGAGAGAGATGCGGGGAAGGGGGTCCATTTTGATGGGCGTGGACAGATTGCCATTTCTAATGCAAACTTGTTGAGTTTGCTAAGTGTGTCGATATTCAATATGTAGTGGTGATAATTGAGGAGGAGGAGGATCCCGGATGCAAGAGTAGACAAGATACCAACCTTACGGGAGCCGTTTACACTACAGTAGTTCATCATTTCTTATTGGTATCTCGTTCACCTGACGGGCGGTAGCCCGAAGCTGAACAAGAAAATATCAGTCTGTGGGGAGCCAGTAGTGCATTTTTAATCAACGCCTAATACACTTAGAAAGTTCTAGTTCGGTTAGAAAGTCAATTCAATGACTCACCTGTGGTAAAGTTTCTACTTATCGTGCAAACTGCCCCATCAAAGTCTAACTTAATTCACCATAATGACCTACCAATCAAACCGGTACTCGGTGACCACGAACAACTTCATAACACCTCTACAGAAGTGCAAACGCCACACCTGATTTGAATACCCGGTGAAACAAAACAAAGCCTGGAACCCTCTGGGGAGATAATTTTCCAGTCGTAAGAAAACAGAAACGTCATATCAAGTACCTAGGTAGGCAGAGAAAGTTCGCAGAGTGAATGACACGAATTCAGGTGGTGGACAGGAAAAAACGTCGCTGGCCTCACCCTAGATTGCACTAAAAGTAGTCGTGAGATTTAGTAACTAAACTAAAATGCTTAACTTGTTTAAGCTTTCTGACTCTTCCGGTCAGTCCATATAGATATTGTTATCATCAGAGTTGAAGATATACTGTTAAAACGAAGAGAAAGGTATTGCAATGAAGAAAAATATTGGAATAGGAGAGGAGAAGGGAAGCGAATAGAAAAAGCAAAGATACTTGGAAATCACATATCACTTACCTTTTTCAATTAAAAGATTGAAGAGTTAAGGTAAAAATGGAAGCCAAAAAACAAGCTTTCCAATCTTTCGAAAAGAGGCTAATTACTAAGTTTTTCTTAGTATATTGCTACTTCGTCATCAATGGCAGTTCAAACCTAAATCTCACGATTCGTCCGTACAATATATCCTAATACTTAAAGCGGAAGAATCCTGTTATTCCACCTCTGTAGGATCACTCAGTGAAATCACATCGACTGCTTCTCATACCGTACTTCGCAAAGCAAAGTGTTTCTACTACAACGCAAAAAGCGTTTAAATCCATAAGTGTACTCTGCAAAGAAAGGACAAACAAACGTCTCGAGTTTCCCGATACCTAATTTTCATTCCCAATATCTACAACGTTTCATTTACAATGGAGGCGCCAACCGAAAAAAATTCCATCGTCTGGAATGCTGAAGAAGATGCAGAAACCTTTAAAAATCTGCTGAAGGAGGTGGAGGAGGCTAGCGATACGGGTTATTTTGAGTTCTTTCAAGAGCGTAGGTTTTCGCGTCAGATTTATACTGACCCATTCTTTGCTAACATGTAATTCATCTAGTCCATACCAAAGCTATCGCCGGCCGCGTGCAAGATTGGATTAGATTGGTAGCGGGCAAAGCCTATAAAGAATACCGAGTGCAGATTACTCATCGCGAATCCCTCATCTCTCAAATTACGACATTTATTTATGAGAAAAGAGACGACTTGAAGTCTCAGTCGGAATGGAATGGGAACAGCAGCGAGAGAATATACTCTCAAAAGCTAATGGAGCTGCAAAAGCAATTTACCACGAACGAGCCGGAATTCGTACGCATGAAGAAGATAATGGAGACAGTTGAAAAGGCAGCGACTAGAAGTCGTTTCTATTCCCATCGCTTTGCTGAAAAGATGGCGACATGGCCCGAGAAGTTCTTCGCGCCTATCCCCGACAAGTTATTTGCGCCTATCCCTGACAACTTATTTGCGCCTATCCTCAGCCACGATTCACTAAGGAGAATGGCTGAGGGAGTTTCAAGAAAGAAGTTTTTCGAGCGTGTGGTGTCATACCATCGTGGGCATATGATTGAGGACCTTTACCCAAAGGAGTTTTTCGAGCTTTTGATTTCAGACGAAATTGTACGAGAGGGGTCAGAGAAAAAGAGATGGGAATCTCAGCGAAAATGGAACCAGCTGGATCTTTTCCCTGGCCCTGACGCAAGAGCGATCTTCAAGGCATTTTGGCCGCAGCGTAGAAATTCAGTTTCCAGGAAACAGAAAATGGGTCACCGAAGTTCGCCATCGGACTCTACAAACACCTTCCCCCTCTTTTCAAAATTCCCACTCGAGATCCGTCGAAAGATATGGAAAGAGGCACTCCCAGATGGACGGATTGTCTTTTCAAAAGAAAATCCGCCTCCAGCATGGTTTCTGGAACAGCAGGAGAGTAAAAAAGCTCTTCATTTGGTTTGCAAAGAATCATACGAAGTTGCAAGAGAAAATTATGTTTTTACTTTTGAAATGAGAAGGGAATCCAATCCTACTGGACAACGAATTGGCCACCATCCGGCTTCTGCAACGGCAGATGCACATCGTATGCCTCCGTCTGTTGTAGGTAAATATATCAACCCAAACAAAGATATTGTGATCCGGGGTAGGTGTAATTGTGCAGACTTCCCAGGCAACGACTTCAAGAGATGTTGCACCAATAATTTATTCGGATTTGCAGCAGTAAAGCACCTGGGGCTTGATCTGTACCATTTTGTTGGATCACATCCAATGATTTCTTCGAATCGTATCGACATGGATCAATTCAATCGTATCCAAGCTAGTTGCCCGAATTTAGAAAGACTGACTATCATTCTATTCGAACCCATGTGGTACTACCTTGGTAATGATGTCTATAAAGGCCAGAGATACAGGCTGATGGAAATCAATTCCAGTCTCATTGATCATATATTAGCAACTCCATGTGCTGGCAGGGTGCAAAGGGACTACAGGAAAGATTTGTTTCAGCCTATGCTTAAGACTTACAAAGATTTCTTCGAAAAGGCTCGAGAAAACTCGGGGTTTTGGAGGCGGCTTAAACTGCAGCTTGCCTTAATTGTTAACCCGAGACATGATTGGCATGACCTCCACGATATGTATAATCGCTATGAGGGAATATCTTTGATGTTTGAAGGTGCTCATGCATGAGCAACGCAGGGAGGTGTCCTAATGTGAGAAACAAACGGAGGCATCCTACGGAGTACCTTGACGTTATTTAATTCCAACGATGGTGGAGAGGTTTAGATCTGAGATGGATATTTGCTTCGGTGTTTAACCTGGGGTTTTGGACTGGATTGGGAGTTAGCATGGGATTGTTTGGGGAAATCGTTCGCTTTCGCTGATATGAGATTAGTGTTGGCGTGTTTTGATCTTGGGGCTGTAGGGAGCAAATCGGTAAATTGTCATGTTTTTGAGATTTATATTGTGGTACAGGAAGAGCCTATTTGATCACAGTTGAGTTAACTTGGAAGGTCAAAGGCATTGCCCGAGGATTTTGAACGTGTATAGCCTTGGGTGGGTTAGATATTGAGATATACTCTGAGGATATGTGCTGACCTAGAAAATATAAACATAATACTAAAGATCTATTCCTTTTTCCTATACCCCGTTCATTATCAAAACCTTAGTCATCCATATGCTGTCTCGCAAACAAACTCCTCATCCTAAGTCTCGGGCCATATCTCTCCAATATGAAAGGAATAGGAACCAGCAACACTGCCAAACATGCCAATATTGTTCCTGCCCAATTATATCCCAAATTCAAAAACATATATTTCCCAAACAAAGGGAAACTTGCCCCGGCCAGATTTCGTATCAAGCCCACACCAGCCAATGCACTAGCTGAAAACACCATATAGCTATCCTCAACATAAAGGTACGTCATTAAAATAAGTGTGTAAAACGAATACCCAAATAGAGTTGTAGCAAGTATAGGTACTATCCAATGGATATGATATTGAGGCGGTGAAGTCCATGCAAACCAGAAGAGACTGATTGGTAGCAAAACAGCCGCAAGTTTACTCAGCTGTACTCGTGCTTCGGGTATGTTTTTGTATCTTTCATCTTTAGCAGGATCAAGGGCGTCTTCAGACTGCGATTCCCTAATCCCGGCTGCTCGAATTCGCTTTTGATAGTAGTGCTCCTGCCAGATATTGATGATTGGACCCAAGCTGATTCCGATAATAAGCCCGAGAAAACACAGACCCACGCCGATTGTATCAAAACCATATCCCATTTTGCCAAACACGAGATTGAATGCACTGTTGAATAGGAACGAAAGACCATAGAGGAAACCGTTGTAGAGTGCCGCAAAAATGATCACAGGCTCGGTTCCTAGAAAGCGGAAAGGACGAGAGAGTGTGTCTTTGAATAATTGCCCCAGCGATTTACTCTGCATTTCCGTGGGCACAGTGGCGATTGTCCTTCCAGCTTCCTTATTTATTCGACTCGCACGTCTTCGTAATATTACTGAACGTCTTGTCTCATTCTGAAAGACCAAAAGTACCACTACGAGTATTAACCAAAATCCACCACAAATTCCTAGTAAAGCCCAGAAAACATCACGCCAGCCACGTGTTTGCGCAACGAAGGACATCAAAAGATATCCGGAAGGACTCCCACAGACCGCGGCCCAAAGAAAAATGCTCATTGCTGGTCCGATTTTGTCTCTGGGCCAGAGATCAGCGATCGTTCCACCAAAATTGGCAATCGTTACACTGGCAAAGAGACCTGATAGGAATCTTAGGACGAGAAATCCTTCAATGCTCTGTACAAGTGCTGTCCCAAGCAGAAATAGAAGGAACGTCCCGTATGGAATAACGTATAGGAGAGTCCTTCCATAATATTCCGATAATGGTGCCAATGTCATTGGCCCCAATGCCAATCCGAGAATATAAAGTGAGAGGCCCAGTACTCCGATTTCAGAGCCGACATTGAATGATTCGGTCAATTTTTCCTGAGCGGGTGAATATCCAGATGCTCCCCAGGATACTGTCAAGTCGATCAGTGTAATGCTACCCACGATAGTCCATTTTCTCCAAAAAGGAAAGTTTCGAGGGTCAGATGGGTCACCGGGTCGAAATGTCAGTACTTGCAATTCGGTATCGTTTGTTCTCGTAGATGTCTCGGGTTGAGATGACCATAATCCTCCATCTTGGCTCATAATTGCACTGATATGTACCAGAAGTTGCGTGGTCGTTAAATCACGAAAGAAGGGGTGAGAGGTCTTAGAAGAATTGATTGTAGTTGGATGCTGTTCAGGATGTAAACATTCAACTAGAATGAACTTCCATTTTGTTTCATAGGAAGGAAGTTGGCGTTGCTCATTGATAACATTACATGCGAAAATGGGGGCTTATCGCTATGATTGGATGTATGCAGCGATCACGAAAGTCATACATGGAATGAGGGGAGGGGTAGGTGCATGACTTGGTTCCTATAGGATACTACTCGAGTAATGTATCGGGGAAGGAATCAATCCTTAGATATATTTATCTTTATCATTATTGCTCCACTTGATTACCGCAAATAACATATCCAAAAGGTGTATCGAACGAAGGTTGGAGGAAGAAAGCACATTCGGAGTGAACTTTGGTTTGAAAGAGACATCTGCCTTAATCAGTTTTAAGTTGTCCCAAATTGAACTGTGTTTATTGATGATTGATTCTCGAGAGATATTTTGATACTGTGGTGTACCGGTACTGGCCATTATCGCTTCTTTAGCTGTAGTCGTTCTTTGATGAAGGGGTAAAAGTTTTCTGCCTTGTAAGATTACATTTTTGAGCAGTAACTATGAGAACTAACAATCTTATTAATGTATGATGAAATGGTTATATGAAATCGTTCCAAAAAGAAATTCTTGAATATTGAAATGGTCCGCCGATTCATACAGAACGAAGAAAGTTGTCATTCTTTCCGTTTGAAGTTTGGCTTGCGATAGGTTGAAGTGGAAACAGAAACAACACTACATATCATTAAGTAACATTATGGGGAAGGAGCACGCCAAGCATTTTGGGTACTCGACAGCACTGACTTGAGGGAATCCTCAACACATTAATATCTATTCGTTTCTCTCTCAAAATGTAGTCCTTCGTAAACTTTTCCTTTTCTTTCCTTCGTTCGACTAGACAATTTAATATCTTTGCCGAAGCTAACAAAAGGTGTTCGGTAAAATGAAGCCATTGCTGACAGCGTCGGATGTAAGCTCTGGGTGCCGTGGAGAGCTAGCATGTCACCTCATAACCTTGGAATGGTATGATGGTTTGTAATGCTTCATGATGGATACGTTTATATGTCGAACACGGAACAGCAATCGAGAACATCTCACCAGGTACTGAATTCGAAGTTACATTCGGTACTTATTGACCTTATAGCAGCAATCATTATCACCCTGAAGTGTTTTCAGCCGTGCCATTTATATTTAGTAATACCAAGTCAACGGACATTGGATCGGACTTGATGATTTTTCCGCCCAATCTTCGACATCACTTCGCAAAGTAGTTGAAATAAGTATTGGGCCGGTTCTCTTTATCGATCAACTTACTACCACCATCGGGTTCAAAGCATGAGTAAAAGATGCCGACAACCACCAGGCCGATCCGAGCCTTATGGATGCTCTTCCGTCCCCACCCCCGCCCCCGCTTCTGCCGCCATCTCAGAATTTCAAGGTCCAGTCCAACAAGAAGATATCATTGACACGACTGAGCAATGGACCTATGATAACAACTACGATGATCCTAACTTTGGATATATAGCTCCATTACCAGAGGCTAATTTAGGAAGTCAGCATGGATCTGACACATGGCTAGCATCTCGTGATCCTAACAGCTTAGAACGATCCTCTGAGAAAGAAGAATCTTTACTTGATCTACTGGATGGCTCACATACTCTTGAACAACCTGCACAAATTAATAAAAAACCGAATCCCAGACAGCTACCGGAAGCTCTCAAATACTTGGCTCCAGTACCCGCACAGAGAAATATTTCTCATCAATCTGACAATCCTCAATCGAGGCTCGCTCAACAACCGTTACATGATGAATTACTACCTCTTCTACATAGTCCTCCAGATTCTCATTACCCCCATCAGCAGTTTCAAAATGCTCAGTTAGTTGCCTTGTCTTCCAAGTAGATAGATGCTGGCTAACATTATTCATGAAGACCCATCTCTCATCAGCCTTCTGCGACATATTCCATAACTCTCGCAGATGTTAATGATCCGTTCTTGTATGGTAATATCGATGGATTTTCAAAGCCATTGGAAATAGCAATAGGCCCTATGCCCCCGACCTCATTGTCCAAGGGAAAACGAAAACAGTCTTTCAGCCCTTCTCCATCGCCTGAGCCCCACTTATCACGCCCAAGAAGGACGGCAAAGGCCAAACGTCGACGTGAAAACAACAGACCTTCTTCTTCTTCTTCCCCACAATCTCCGTTCGGGTCCGAATGGTGGGAAAGTGATGCTTCACTTTGTTGGAGATGCCGGAAACGCAATGCTAATGTAGACCATCTCTTTCTTTTACCATTGCCCACTTGTTGATAGGAGAGCAACCCCATTATGAACGCCAACTAACTTTAATCCACTACAGCACTTGATATCAGGGTTCTGTGATTCTTGCATTAGAGTATCAAACTTCAATGTCGCTCCAAGTACTCAAGGAACGAGAAGGGAAAATCTGGAAAGCTTGGTCTTATATCTTTTACCATGTTTGAACCCTCTTCCATATTTTCTTACTGTTTGCATCTAATCAAGCCTTAGCACATATGGAAGAAAACCTCCGTGCTATTCCTCGAAATACACTAAAGACTAAAACCTGGCGAATGTTTTCAGCTGAAAGGGCTGAAAAGGCTTTTGACCACGATTTCAATAATGCCGTCTTTAGGGATCATTTCGTATTAGCACAGGAGCAGGCTCGTTCGACGGGTGTTTTCGACGAGAAATATTCGGATCTAATTTCGATAGCTCAAACATACCAAGAATCTATTCTTCAACCCGTAAGTACATACTTTTGTTTATCATACAGACTTATTTATTGAGAATCGTTTTTAACACAAATCAACGAAGAACAAATCTCTTGAAGCCTCTTGCAGAATCCTCATCGAATGCTGTGAACTATACAAATGCTTCATCACAACCACCATGCCCCCACCCCCCATCCCCGTCCTCAACCTCCTCGAAAAAATTCGCACTACTCGCAGTACAATGCGTAGAGCATTCAAAGAATACCAGGCACTCGCGCTCGCTCCCTCTGACTTTCGCTCCCGCCGCGATTGGCTACCTTCATTTCTCTCCGCATGTTCACTTGCCATATCGGCAGTCGTATTTATTGATATGATGGTAGCGATTCCATCGCCATACAAAGAGAGAATATGGGGCGTGAAATGGCAGGATACGATAACTGAAATAAGACATGGAGGATATGGGATGATGTTGGAGGTTTTGAGAGCGAATACGAAAAACGTCAATCCACTGGAATTAAGCTGTTGGAATCAAGATTTTGGAATCGACACAAGCTTACAGACAGAATACGCACTCGACCCCTCTCACTCCCAGTTTTCCTATGGACTCCCAAGCCCAACCCAAGACTTTACTCAAGATGACTTATGCACCAACATGAATTATGATCAATCATGTTATAACTACTGGCAACGAATGCAAATTAAAATGCAACAACAAGCAAAAGCCGAAGAGGAAAGAAGAATACTGTTAGGGGATAATTCACCAGAAGCATTGCAAGGAATGATGGCTGTCAAATTATGGCAGATACAAAATTATGACCATTTGAAGTTGGGAGAGGATATTTTTAAGAAGGATTTGTATAGGCAGGCGACAATTAATCCGATTGCGGGATTGTGGAGGATTTTTGATATGAAGTGAGAGATAGGGGGATTATCCCCTAGAATGCTGAAAGTTGACTCCAATAGTGGTCCGTGCAAATACCCTGAATGATAAAATCTGATTGGCTAACAGTACTTTTTGTTAACAAAATCAAGCTATTTATTTTAAAAGATGATAACACAATAGATTTATAATATTTTGATTTAAGAATTTATAGTATGACTAAGAATTAGTAAATATTACTTTATTCAAAATTTAAATATTATAATATTATTAAATTGATTTTATATAGTAGAATAAACATATATATCTTAGAGAATTTTAAGAATCCTAACGATATGGTTGGCTAATAAAACCCCTGTTAAGCGATGGAGTCAACTTTCAGCATTCTAGGGGATAGTCGGCTAGGTAGTAGATTAGTCTCAAATCGATTTTATTGTTTTTATTATAAACATTATAGATACTATAATAATATAAAGAGTAATAAAAGCGATAAAAACGATTTAAGACTAATTTACTACATGGCCGACCGTAAAGGATGGAGGGATGGAAGGGAACTTGAAGACGGTATTTTTGAGATCAGGTTGAGAGAGAAAACTCGATTGCTGGAGGAGGATGAGAGTGATACGCCGGTACACAAATTAGGTTTCTTCATTCACTCCCGAGGTCACTTATTATTACTCTATTGAAAGGTATTGATTGTAGTCTTGAATATTCCACATTGAACATTCTAATCAAACTTGCTCATTACCTCTGTCGTGCTCCAAGGCGAGTAGATTGAATATACTCGCTGCATTCGTATTCGTCGTCTGCTTCTTCGGCTGCGACAGGACTGGCAAGTTGCAACTGCTGTGATGCTTTGAGAATTGATAGGAGCTTTGGATGTAGCAGAAGGCTTTAGAGCGGAAGTCGTTGGGATGTTTGTTGATAATGTAGAGGGGATTACGGATACTGAGGCAGTGAGGCTGTAGTCATAGAGGTGATATCAATCATGACTATCTCTGATCTCCCCTACCCCATTCAATATATCTATTATCTAGAACTCTTCATCCGCGACTACCGCGTCGAGCTTAGTGCGCTAGTCAATGTATTGGTAGTCGGGATATTATATCATCCTCGGGAGTCGGGTACCGATATTACGAATCTATTGTATAGGTAGTTATACCTGGCACATATTGAGCTATAGGATTTCTAAGATGTGAAATCGCTAAGATATAGAAATTTAGATGTTGATAAGTTTTGAGGTTGGTGTTGGTGTTGGTGTTGGGGTTGTGGATGTGGATGTAGGATGTGAGATTGGGTAGATAGATACTTCGTACAAAGTACCTACTGATCCGTAGTATAATAATTCTAATCCGCACCTACGAATGCTTTTAAACCATTCTATTAATGACCTAGTTGGCAATGACACTCTATGTGGATAGTGCTGGGAATTGAATCATGGATACGATATTAAGATTTAAACGTGTATAGTATAATCGAATCTAAATTATCTAATTCCATAAAGATGAGAAATTGGAAGGAGATTTATCTCCTGCGTTTTGCATTTTTTTCCCGAAGCGAAAGGGCCTTTTTCAAAATTTACCCCTTCATCACTTCAAATTCTTCACCTCGGTCTATCGACTGTTAACTAGGTATATATCATGTTCTACATATTACATAAAAAAAACATATTTTACAGGAGTAATAATAATAATGGAAAAAGCTATGAATATTCCTAGGTTCTAGTTTAAATAATCATTGATTATTGGTATGTAATATAATTACGCTATATGAGCCTTTGTGCGCTTATGAGTTATGATGTCATGATGTTATAATGTTAAATCAATGGAAATTCTTCCTCTGCGGCTTTGAGTTTTCTATTTATGGACTAGGGTTTGAGGTTTAAAGGTTCATTTTGTGTTTTTTGAACACAACCGCGTTATATTTTCTGCTTGTACAAAAGCTCTTCTAAGTATCGACTACTGTTCTTCCTCACTGCCCTTTCTCACTGTTCTTTCTCATCGCTCTTTCTCACTGCCCTTCCTCACTGTTCTTCCTCACTGCCCTTCCTCAAATAAAACTAGGTGCATACAACCTGCTAAATAGCAAACGATAAAAAAGGCAATACAGAATAGCAGCAAACTTACCTGTACGTTATATAAAGATTCGTTTGTATAAAATATATTCGATTATTGATATGGTAAAGGAATAGTTATTTAGTCATATCAAGGTTATCGAGAAGAAAATGTTGGCGATGGCGAGGTCCAAAAGACAGCCAAAAAAGATCTTGAGATTCAAGACTTGTAGAATCGGAAAGTAATGATAAGAATCAAACTATCAAAAACCCAAGACTCGAAAAGCGGGATTTTGCTTCAAAAGTGTCATGAAAGTGAATTCTAAACAAAAATATTGAATTTGTTATACATGAAAATTTCACTCTATCCCAACACTTCCTCTAAGCCACCAGTATAGACCATACCATATTGTACACATCATATTGTAAACATCAAATCATTAAGAACCATCAAGAAAACTGCCCATCCAACTGCATCCCACTATCCAGCTATACAAGCACTCTGCTGCGCTTGGCAGTCACCGAGAGTGAAGCCACTGGCGGTGCCACGATTAAATGCATCCGAACATGCATTAAGCTGGATATCGCAACTTCGTTGGAGAGCGGCCGCTTCGTTGACAAATGTATTCCCATTGACCAGGAAGGGCCGGCTGGAATCGCCGCTGTTGGTGACGGGCGGCGCGGTGATGCCGCCTAGTGCTGAAGAGGAAGATTTCGATGAAGAAGAACTAGCTGCTGCTTTGCCGCTTGAGGCGGGTGCCGAGGATGATGCGGGAGTTGACGTGCCTCGACTTTTGCTGGTTGTGGTTGCGGAGTTTTTAGCCGAACTGGTAGAGCTAGCGGCAGAGTTTTGGTTATTCGGACCAGCTGCGACTGCGCTAGCTGCTAAAGCTGCGGCTGCTTGCCCACCGGATCCTGGATTTTGTTAGTATGCCGTCTTATTTATTCGTGAGAAAAGAACTGGAGGTTAAACTTACCGTTGTTAGATGCAGCATTTGCAGTAGTGCCTTTTCCGACGACGGTGAATTTAGTACAATCATCAGCAGTTCCTCGCTGAGCAACAGGCATGATCACAGGTTGATGATTGGTCGACGACGCCATAGTGCATACACGATAGTTACCAGCGGGTAAACCACCGTTAACAGTAGCAGATAGAAGTCCCTGTCCATTTCCAGCATCGTTGATACCCTTGAAGAAGGCGAATTGGGTAGGATCTAAGGCTTTGTTTGGATTGAGACTGTTTCCCATGTCTTGTACCGTCACATGTGTGTGTCCAATTACTACCTACAACAACATCGGAGAGTTAGCAATTGCCGAGCGAAGAAATCCTTTAGACAAAGGCAACGGGAGTGAAATATCACTTGCGTGCCGTAGAAATAAAACATTTGTAAAGAGTTGGGTATCAGGGACTATGAAATGCGAGCACCTACCCCTGATGCGTCGAGCTGCTGTGGAGCGGAGAAGTAAGTAGAATCAGCATTAGAGAAGGAACCTGGAGTGATATTGGACATTTGGACAGTGATGTTAAACGTCGTATCGGATTGAATCGTTGCGCTACCAGCCAAAGGGAATGTGATGATTGAAGACATCATCTTGTTTTTGGCAGGAATTTGACCCATTGCTAATGATATGAGAAGACGATTTTCCAGAGGAACAGGAGAACTCACGAATTCCATTGCATGACCCTGTCACAATCTGAAGACCATTGGTAAGGGTTTCTCCTTCACAGAAGTTGATAAAGTTGTTTCGTGAAGTGGCCGAGGCAGCTTCAAATGCCTCATTACCACCAATCTCCTTGAGTCCATCACTAAATGATCCACTGTTAATGGCATTTTGTGCCAAGGTAAGGCTGGTACTATCGCCAGTGGTTGCCGTGGCACGCTTGTGGATATCCATGTGTCTTTTTGCCTCTGCCATGCCAGTCGAAGCAAGGAGGGTGAGAGTAACAAATTGAAACAACATTATGATTGTTGGATGATAGTTTCTATTTCGTAATATAGGATATAAAGTATAACTAAAGTATATAGTATGTAATTGAAAGCGACACAGTTGTGTAGGTTCAGATGAAAAGAATGAATAAGATGCTATCAAAGCGTAAAAAGAACGTAAAAACTTAAATGAATGAATGAATGGGCAAAAAAGGAATGTAGCCTGATCAATTAACGATTAAAATCGATGAGGGAAAATAAAGGTTATACATGGCGGCAACACCATCATTCATATATGATTTTCCATTGAACACCATCACCCATGTTTGTGTGCCGTGAACCGATGATGGGTGGTAAGCACAACACAACTGAGACTCCACCGGATTCGATGATTTCCTTCGCAAGCAATCGCTGTAGCCCCTCGATTGTACTTGTAACAGCCTCTTTGATTTGTCAATCTCAATCTCAATCTCTGGTTTCGGTTTCCAAATTCCAGGAGAGATGAACAACCTGTTGCACATGTTCACCGCACCAAGACCCGCAGAGAAATAAGGACTGCAAGGTTTATCCAACCGAGGAATCCATAGAATGAAAGTAAATTACAAGGAGAACAGTGTTCAAACGACCTTCGGGGGAAGCTGCAAGTGTTGCGAGAATTACGATGGAAAAGCTTAATGATGAGGAGCCTTTTAATGCTGTTCTTCGGATGAACGTGTATCAAGTACGCAGATATGATACACCAGTTGCAGGAGATGAAAAACATCGCTTCTGCAATGGTAGGCTGTGCAGGCAGAGGGCAATGGGCGCCCCTTTCTAAACTTTTAGAGAAGGCTCAGTTCATCGACTTATGCCATGAAAATTGATGTTAAACTTTGACACTTTTGACATTATTGATATCGACGTTCCAAGGTTGTTAAAAGTTGTTGTTGGTAAGATCTTAAGGTTATACTTCGTATCCACAATTCATTTAAAAATTTAAGGTTAATATTTTTATATTAATAGTGGAGCCTTGGCGGCCAAATAAAACCGGCCATCTTGTCTTATCTCGAATCTTTGGTGTCACTGTTTCAGATCAGCGGATAACATGAGACGAAGACTACCTCATCTTGCTCTCTACCCAACCATCAGATGAAAGCACATGAAAGCAGATGAAAGGGTAATATCAGACGATACTTATCGATGAATGAAAACATTACCACCCCGTCACCCCTCCTCCCATTGCCCTTCTTCCACTGCCAGTCTTCCTCGTACCTAATCACTATTCCATTTCCTCTAATCGGTACCTGCATGATCTTCATAATCATGAGTTCATGATCTTTGTCGCAGCAGTATCCCGACGGATATTATCCCTGACGGCACGGACAAGGTCCAGAAATGATTGTTCAAACTCGGATCAAACAGCCGAGACAGCCACAACCTTCCGTTTTCTCGTCGCTTGCCTCCTTCATCATTTCCATTCATGTCATGTTGGCCATACCTATAGTGGGCATGTCAGATCGTCGCCTTTTTCGTTTCAACATTGAGAACATCATATAATAGTGTCTCTCCCCTCGAAGCTTTGGTTTGTTCCTACTTATCCCTTCTAATTCTACCCTGCTTTTTCACAGTTCACGTCTGGAACGCCACTCTTTAAGTGTCTTTAATTCATAGTATATACTTTTTGCTACACTTCTTTCACCCTAATCACCCTAATTTCCAGAAACTTGGAAACAAAGTAAAAGAGGAACATGATGCACCCAGCACTCTTCGTTACCATTCTCGGAGCCATATCCAGAGCCTATGCTGCCCCAGCCTCAACAACTGTAAATCCCAATGCAGTCACCGGAACAACATGTACCGACCCTTCAACGTGCGTACCATACTCTCAGAGTCAAATCACACCAGAAGTACTAACATTCAGCAGAACCCTCGTGTCGCACGATATCAACGTAGCCATCCTTGGCATTTGCGGGGGTATAGCAGGCACCATTCAGCAAGTAAGTCACACACTCTCTTTCCGATGCCAAACATTTGTATCCCTCTCAATTCAACCCATACTCTCGTTTTGATCCGTGCAGCGCGTTATTAACCAGTTGGCGATCCAGTGCGCTGGACAACCTACATCGACGACTGGAAAATCGGGCACTGCTCTGCTAAAGCTCAATGCTGCAACCTCAGGACAGACAATTGATATTACGAAAGGGAGATGGGAAGGATGTATGAGAGCTGCACGAGCGGTGTGCGGAGATAGTCCCTTCACGAGTACTTGTATCGGCGGAGCAGATGTGAATGCTGGAAATGTAGACTTTGAGCTTTCTGCCGCATGATAAGGTGCTCAGGGGGTCGCAATCAGAATTGGGAAAGATGGAAAATAAGTTACAAATAACTATTGGAATTGTGGAGCATTAAGTGTAATAATGAGGATTTTCTACTGGTTGTTATGCAAGTCTCATCCACCCAAGTACCAACCTTCAGAGCTAATCATTCCATAGCAAAAGGATTCCAATCATTGTACAAATAATTGAAGCAAACAAAAGCTACATCTTTCAAGGAATAGGAATATAATATACTGCGCCTATAAACATTGAACATTAAACATTGAACCATACCTTCAATTTAAACTCAGACTTGTACTATTAACTCTAATATGTAGTCTATAACTATAGATACCTACTAGGTACACATAGATCCATCGTAATCTACCCAAAAGTCAAAAAAGAGAGATTTATTAAGTTCCAAATAAAAAAGTTATAACAAGATCATCGATGACTTAAAATATGACCCGAGTTTCTTTCCTTCTTTCCTTCCCCTTCCTTTAAATCAAGACGACAGACATAACATTAACATATCCCCAAGCGCCAGCCAGCCTAAATTCTACAACATCTCATTACAGTTACACCCCCGCCACCCCCCAT
>NGKG01000005.1:0-46294 GCA_002162505.1 Myriosclerotinia scirpicola | reverse complement strand
GTTGGTTGTGATTTTGGGGGATAGTTGGGGTTGGTATTAGTATTGGTATTGGTATTAGTATTAGATTGGATTGGATCTATATATCCAAGTATAAACTTCAATTCATCTACCTAGTATTCTATCTATTTCTCAATTCATAATTCTCAAATGCATTTATAATGAGATGTAAGTGTTGAAACTTTCATTCATTCATTATTCATTAGAATTTCTTTTCACTTGGGAATTCCAAACCATCTCGATTCGATCGTGAGTGATATTATCTCTATAGTCTGTGGTATGTATATTAGGTAGGTAAGGTTACAGTATATGTACTTGGTAAGGTTACAGTAATACAGTAAGTAGTACAGTATGCAAGTCATATATACCTACCTACCTAGTACCTTAAAATAGCGACGGGATGGAAATCGATGGAAATCCCGCAGTGCATGGTATCCAGGTGTTGGATTCAGCTCGTTTGTGTTCGTCGGACGGATCGGCAGTGCTCTGTTTCGGGGACTCTTTTTGTATGAAGATTTGGAAGGTTTAAGTTAGTTAGTATCTAGATAGATAAAACTGGTACAAAAATCGATATTGGGTTCTGGCACGGACAGTGACGCAATATTCGTGTGTCACACTGTCACGCACGATGTGTTTGCACCCGGGAAAAAGGAAGTTGATGAGTTTGCATGCATGCATGCGATATATTGTATACTAGTAGTAGGTAGTAGGTATGTGAGCAAAAACGTGTAGATGGATCGAATGGGAAGATCTTCTTGATCCTAACCTCCACGTTGGCACGTTCCGATAGATCTCGTGGTTGGGACTGCTAGCGAAGGGTTAACGAAGGAAACGAGATGGTGTGGAAAAGAAGTAAGTAAGTTGCTTCCTCTTTGGGATTTGTTTGGCGAATCGTGGAAGATAGATTCTTTGCTTATTTGAGTTCTATGAATCTGTACTATTAACCTAGAGATTCTTCATCATATCTGGGGTATCCGGGATGGAGATGGCAGATTCCAAAGCGGTACTCACGAATAGTAATACCGGCATTGTATTATAGTAATAATTTTTAACAGAAAGGTGACATGAATCTTTCTTTTCCTTTGGGTAATACTTTGCTTCACTGAAATTGAATAGTCAAATCTTCACGAGTACCTAGGATTCAATATTTTGTAATTCTGTTGAAAAGGATCTGCAATACCTTACTAAATCCTCATTAGGACTGTTCAATGTCGTGCATATTCATATTTAACGGTTCCAACGCCAAGCTCCTAGCGTCTTTATGATATCCATTACTAACCTTGCGCAATGATGATTTCTTGTACTCTCCAATCTCATCTCTCCCACCTCACTTCACCAAGAATCCATCAATTTAAGATATCTTCGAATACAAATTCGGACATCATCAATCACTTCAAGCACTCTATTGAGAATGAAAAGGTCTCTTTGTTAAATTCAAGAAGCCTTTTAAGTCCACACAGCAACTCTACAGAACTGCAGAAACCAAATTCTTCGACTCACGACCACAAAGGTGAAGCTGAAGATGATCAATTGACTGCTGACTTGAAATTTTTATGCCCTGCTGAGCTTTATGTGAATCCAAACAGCAACGCCAGGACTAACTTCAGCTACCTCGTACCACAAGCAAATACGATGAGATATTATTGGTAAAGGGAGTACCTATTGGATTATTTCCATTCAACATCTCATTTGTTGTGTCACGGAGAATGGCGCAGTATCCTAGCAACTACCTAGGTAAACATTACCTACAGATACAGATGCCTAGTACTCGAGTAGTAATTCTGTCTTCCTGTCGGTCGGAGAAAGAGAAAAAGAAAAAGATTTCATATTGACCTCCGCAAGCGCCAAAGATCCAAAGGAGAAAATCTAACATGAGCTAAACTATTCTCCACATCTTCTTCTCCAAGATTTAGTCTTCTTCCTAACTACGCGCTTCAAAAATCAACAAGGAATCCTCTTACGACTAGATCTACGTTAAGAACTAAGCCAGAAAAGTTCGACTAGGCCTATCGCCTTCTAGATGTGAAAATTAGGGCTCTCATGTCCCTTGTATAAGGCCCAGCTCTTCAGGGTCGTTCTGTCTGGCAAATATTCTCCACATACCTGCATTTACAGCCAAAGCTTGTGCTTGTATTTGACAGCGCTGGGGACTTTATTAACCTAACACTTTCTTTTCAATTTCGTTATCTTTCTTTCCACCACTCACTCTTTCGCTTTCAAAGATCACTTCAGGTTCATCTCTTCGCATTCATTGTCTATTTTGATTAATACCCCTTCCCTATACCCATGTAACTATACAAGAGCGCCTCAAAATTCACAAGGCGGTGCTCAGACTCCCGGGTACCCTTGGCCCACTCTATGTATGTATTCATATCCAAGCCTCGGTTTTTATTATTCCTAGTCAGATGCAGCAGCCTTTGGGAACAATTCTCGTCATTCCCGACTCTCTTCTGATAGGATAAATAGTCATTCGTTTCACAAGTAACACTTCTCCACGTTTTTTCGACATTCGGTCGAACGTAAGAAAGGTTCAGATAAAACTCTTCCAACCATCTTCAACTTGTCTGTTCATCACCAAGAACATAGCCGCGATGGGATTAGGAAGCTATTTCAAGGCGAAGAAGCCTGAGGAGAGGAGGCCACCATCTACCATAATTGAAAAGCGAAGTTCTATAATGATTCCAGAGACAGATTTTGATGCCATGGAACTTCAACCACCTATAACCCGGTTTGCTTCCTCATCGTCATCAAGGAATTCCATCTCAAATCGCTCACACGCAAGCTCAAATTTTCTGGAAGATATAAAACATGAGGTTATGGTCAACTACCTCTACCAACAACAATGTTCACATCTCTGGGTCAGTGATGGAAGTGGCGAAATTGAAGGTGTTCTGCTCAGGAAGTCAAGAAACACATACATGGCCTGCCCGCCACAATTGGGCAACTCCCCCTTCGCTGCAGCGTGTGCAGCTCTTAATGTTCATGTAAGAACTTTACAAGCCTAGCTTGAGTTCAAGAGGCTGACTTTCCTAGTGTGCAATGACAGTAAATTCCCGAGTTATCAAGACCTTTCTCCAATGTTCACCAAATGCCGTCGATGTTCCCCTTCTCAATGGTCTCAGGATACAAATTTTACCAACAATTGAAGATTTACCGCGTGCGAGGAAACTTCAATTCGCTGCATTTGTAGCATCTGAAGCTTTGCTGGTTGTGTGGGACGACGAAGCATTACATCTCATCCAAAGGGCCAAGGCTATTGAATCAGAATTGATGGAGTTAGTATGGAAAACCGGAGAAGATATGGAGGATGAAAAGAAGGGTCCAAGTACGACCACCTGCGAATTTGATGAAGAGAGCGGCCAACCTCTCCCAGAAACTCGTGGATTACACTTGCAAAACACCGTTCTGGTTGCTCTTACGATAATTCTAATCATCACAACTCTGGGTGCTGGTATTCGTCAAGTGGCTATTGAGACGGATGTCGACCAAGACTATACTCGTCTTGCACTTTTAATCTTAACTCCTGTTCAGGTATTCTTCACACTCTTCTTTGCTCAGGTGATTATCGGATGTCTGGCTCAGCTCTTCGGACCTGTGCAGCAAATGGGTATCAACTCCAAGTTTTACTCGGCCAATCCACCACCACGTATCCTTGATGGAAACCTTCCACACGTCACAATCCAGTGCCCTGTTTACAAAGAGGGATTGCATTCCGTCATTGCACCCACAGTCAGATCAATTAAGCAAGCCATTTCTACATACGAATTGCAGGGTGGCTCAGCTAATATGTTCATCAACGATGATGGTCTTCAAATCATTGATGCGGATGAGCGTCAAGCTAGAATCGATTTCTATGCTGATCATAGTATTGGATGGGTTGCTCGACCAAAGCATGGGGACAACTTTATTAGAAAAGGAAAATGTAAGTTTATTTGATTCCGGTTGAGGTCCGTTCGCTAACGATTCGATAGTCAAAAAAGTAAGCGACCATTACGCCATTTATGTCATATTCTACCGAGCCCGGCGTTTCTGAAACCCTTTAACGAGCAATTTCATTATCTTAGGCTAATACTTACGCTAACCGCTTTTTACAGGCTTCTAATATGAATTTCGGACTTCACATTTCTTGTATGGTAGAGGAAAAATTATCCTTGATTCAAAGACCTCTGGATTGGACTCAGGCAGATGAAGCACAAGCGTATGGAAGATGTCTCACAGAAGCTTTGGAAGACAACGGCCGTGCATGGGCTGATGGAAACATTCGCATTGGGGATTATATCTTATTGAGTAAGTTCATATCCATCCCACTGAAATGGCTCATCTGACATGTTTAGTTGATTCTGATACCCGTGTTCCTGAGGATTGTTTACTCGATGCTTGTTCCGAAATGGAACAGTCTCCCGAGGTTGGCATCATGCAATTCTCTTCCGGTGTTATGCAGGTCGTCAATACATACTTTGAAAATGGTATCACATTTTTCACGAATCTAATTTATACTGCTATTCGATATACAGTATCCAATGGAGATGTTGCACCCTTCGTCGGTCATAATGCTATTTTGCGATGGGCAGCCATTCAACAGGTTTCGTATGAGGATGAGGATGGATATGAAAAATTCTGGTCGGAATCTCACGTGTCTGAAGACTTTGATATGTCTCTCCGTCTTCAAGTTAATGGCTACATAATTCGATTGGCTGCATGGGCTGGTGAAGGGTTTAAGGAGGGTGTGTCATTGACTGTTTATGATGAACTTGCCAGATGGGAGAAGTATGCATACGGTTGCAACGAGTTACTTTTTCACCCACTCCGTATGTGGTTCTACAAAGGTCCATTCACCCCTCTCTTCCGAAGCTTCTTGTTCTCCAACATCCGATTTACCTCGAAGGTTACAATTATTTCATACATCGGAACTTACTACGCCATTGGAGCCGCCTGGATCTTGACTACTGCCAACTACTTTGCTATCGGATGGTACAATGGATACCTCGACAAATACTACGTCGATTCGTGGAAAGTTTGGTTCTCTATCGTCATCGTGTTCAACGGTCTTGGAAATATCGCATTGGCGGTAATGCGATACAGAATTGGCGAGCGAAGTCTCATGTATGCGATTTTCGAGAACTTTAAGTGGACGTTTATGTTAGCAATTTTCCTCGGTGGCCTTTCACTTCATGTTTCACAAGCACTACTTGCACACATGTTCGAAATCGATATGACTTGGGGTTCAACATCTAAAGAAGCCGAGTTCAGTAACTTTTTCATCGAAGTACCAAAAGTTCTGAAGAGCTTCAAATTCTCCATGATCTTTTCTCTCTTGGGTATATTCGGAATGATCATCTTGTCCTCTGCTTCATTCGTCCCATACGATTGGCGTATTCAAGATTTCGTCGCTATTTTACCCATGGCCACGGTTACCACTAGTCATTTGCTTTTGCCGCTCGCTTTGAACCCTGCTCTTATGACGTTCTCGTGGTGATCTTGTTTAAGGTTCTCATTGTTTGCGTGCGGCGTCATACTGGGTTACAGGGATATCCATGGAGTTAGATGGTGAGGGTAGCTACAGGTTGAGGGTAGCTACAGGTTTGACATGATTTATATTGCTTATGATTTCTTCTAATTACACAACTGAACAATGTGGGTGGCTGCATATAGAATTGGGGGTTGTGGCTGGTGTTTTGAAGATTTTTACGAGTTTGATTGGTAGGGACTTGGGAGGAGTTCAATTATGTGTATATGAAAATGGGCTGGCTGCTTTCTCTTGTTTGTTAGTGGCATTACTGGAAGTTGTTTCGAAATGAAAATACATTTTCTTCCTTGCTTGATTTTACTTGTGCACTCTGATATTCCGATATTCAGCGAGATTACTAAACTTGGATCGTGGGTTGCGTTTTTGTGTATAGTGAGGGAGTGAGGGAGTGAGTGAGTGAGTGAGTGATTTTGTATGAAATGAAAAGGATTTCTTCTACTCTAAAAAAGTTAGTAGAATGTTGGGATGTTGAAATATTAGGATGTGGTTTTTAGGATACTTGAATTACTATCTAGTTCCACGGATATAGTTGTTAGGGAATCCGGTGAGTGTGGAGGTGGTTTTTTGTTCTCTGATCTCGAGAATGTCTCGTTCGAGATCGGAGTACAGTATACCGGTTGACTAAGGATGCACGGGTGAAAATGAAAGTGTACTTAGTTGAAACTTGACGCGAAGGTTCGGGGGATGTGATTGATGTGTAGGAGGGGTATGGCGATATCCCTGGAAAGTACAACACGGGCACGGCTAATTTAATAGGGAGTATCTCTGTAAGCTGTGATCTGCGACTTTGAAAGATCACGCTAATATCAAGGGATGAGCTATGGATTGTATGACATGGGGCTGTGGGGTCATGCATTCGTATATCATAAACTGTATCTCTTTGGGCAATGTCGCGAGGTAGTCCTTGTTTGAAAAGTCATCTCGAGATATGCGTTTTGGGTTGCGTCGTTGTCGAACAATTGCGGGTTTACAGACATATTAGCCAACACTTGGTTATGTACTCCTTCGTGTCATGCTGATGGTTGCTGCAAACTCAAGGCCGAGAGAGAGTGTGAAATGGAGGGGGTAGTGGACCTATAGATATTATTGGTAGATTGAGTTATTTTACGAGAAGGCCTTTCTGAAAATAGTCTGAATTGGTAACAAGGTAGTGTGCGGGAAAGGAATAGAAAGTAGGAGGGTAGAGAAGTTTGACTTACTTTTGGAGACTTGTTAGTCAGTTGAGACGCGATCAATTATAGATAGTGATGTCAAGATAACTCACCCAATCACCTCGGGTGTTTGCGTTAGTATTTCCCGTATTCCATATACGGACCCGTATAGTGGTACGTATCTATTTTCTATAAAATAAGTATGTATATAGTATTAGATCTTATAGACTTATACTACCGAAAGTATTGGATATTGATATAACACTAAATAATATATTACTGAAATATACAGGAAATACGGAATAAGCATTCCAATTAGAGATTTCAAGCATTTAAATTAGCCTAATTAGGTTTCAAAGCATTCCAATTGAGATTCTAGTATTCCCTGTATACCCTTATAGATATCACTATTGATAATACGTACGGAACTGGTATGGTATTGCTTTGATACGTACGAACTACCGTACTGAGCCCTCAATACGCGCCACCGTTTTACTACCGTATACTAACGCAGACACTGATCACCTCCGGACGCGATATCTGATCCGTTCATATTTGTAAACTTTTGACTTTTGACTCTCTTAAACCAATCAAAACAGAGAAAAGCGGCTTTATTAACGTAAAAGAGGTGATATAAGTGGTCCAAAACTTTGGCCTATAGAAACTACTTGAATTTCTGGATCACCAAGGCTCCTCCGTAAAGTCTTTCAAGGAGATACTAGCTTTTTTGAAGATCAATCATCCCCAAGAAAAAATGAAAAGCCTCGAGATTCATCCTGAACAGTGGCTAGTCATTGCGAAGTGTCATAATACAATAAGTAAGCACTGGCTTAGTCTGAATATCTAAAAGGATGTGATATGATTTGTTGACGATGTCAGATGGTTGAAAGCTGAAGTAGTACAGAAATAGAGCTGGCAGATGAGCTCCTGTCAATTTCCTTGGCACCACTACATGACGAATACAGTACATTCCCACTGGCAATTAAGATCACCAGGAGCGGCTATGGGTTTTGGAAGTTGTACTTTTGGCTTCACAACTGTAAAAGATTTGGTTGACACTCATTGACTGGTATACATCTTTTTGACAGCAACTATTTCCATAAAACCAAAGCATAAATTTGATCCATAGCATTATGAGAATGCTGATGCTTCTTGGCATGTACCATTGTTCATTGTGGTTGTGGTAGGGTGCTCAAATCCCGACACAAAATTTAAGGACATAAGGATGAATAATACTCGCTACCAAGTTCGAAAGAGGAGATATACAAACGAGTAAAGTGCGATAGACCTACTCTTGTATATATGACACTTCACTCATACCCGGGAATATAAGTTAAAGGGGTTCGCTTCTTCTAATACAAGACTCAAGTGAATTTTACCCCTATTCTTAAGACCTGGAACATGGTGTCAAAACGAGACCTCAAAATCTCCGAGAACTCCTATTGATGGTAGGAATAATATTGTGTTTGTTCTAATCTCATGATCCCTTTCTCCCAAAGTCTAGTGTCTTCAGAAGGTACTTGGTCAAACGTTGGCTGGCGGAAATCATAAAAGTTGGCCTTTCAGATTTCTAGGCCCTTGTTACATAGTGGTATTGGGGAAACTGTAATGCGGCATTACTTGCGTTCTATTCTGAGGCTCTGCGCGAGACCGCATCTGATTTGTACCGACTTCTAGGGATAAAAGATGGCGATTTGGGAGATTACCCAAAATAGTAAGGGTACTCGAGGATTCACGGATAACGGCAGCAGCTGGCTGTAGCAGCTAATGGTGAGAGTTTGGTGTGTTTAGGTAATGTTTGACAATGTTCCAGTATTTGTAAAACATTCCATTGCATATATATGGCAATCACAACACAATGTGCATGTTTAAAAGGGGTGAATTTAGAGTTGCCGGCATCGGATAATTTTAGGCTCCGATGGGGCCCGCCCCATCCCGCAGTGCCCGCGTCCATGAAGCGGTGAAGCGTATGGCAGAATAATTTCTATGGCGGGGCACTTTCAACCTCAATTTTATACAACTCTTAAATGACTCATCTACCAGCTTCATTGTCGCTTTTATTGAGTTTTTAAGTGATAAGTTGGCTCTTGAACTCATATATAATCATGTCGAAAGTTTATCTTCTTGATTACGTCGCAGGAAATGTGCGTAGTCTGGCTAATGCCATCGAGAAGGTGGGATACACTATTGAATGGATAAGGTCCCCAGAAGATGTGCCAAAAGCAGATGTAGGTCTTTCTAATTGTCAGTCTAATAATTGCGTATAAAAATGTATCATCTCACGTTGCGCAATCTTTCTAATCAAATTGTACTTTAGAAACTCATTCTCCCAGGAGTTGGTCATTTCGGTCACTGCATGACACAATTCTCCAAAGCCGGTTACCTTCCTGCAATACAAAAACACATCGATTCGGGGAAACCTTTCATGGGAATTTGTGTTGGGTTACAGGCGCTCTTCGAGGGTTCTGCTGAAAATCCAGCAGTTCCAGGGCTTGGAATTATCAAGGGGACTCTCGATCGATTTGACGATAGTTCAAAATCAGTACCACACATTGGATGGAACAGCGCGAATACGTCCGATAAACAAGTTTATGGACTGAGACCGAGCTCCAAATATTATTACGTCCATTCATATAAGGTCCCATATAGGCGAGGAGAATATGAAAGCCAAGGTTGGACTGTCGCAACTGCTCGATATGGGAATGAAGAGTTTGTTGGAGCAATTGCAAAGGGGAACATATTGGCGACACAGTTTCACCCCGAAAAGAGCGGCGTTGCTGGACTACGGGTACTCAAAGCTTTTTTGGATGGTGACAATAATAGCAGCGCGGTTGAAGGCTTATCCGCTGCCCAGGAGGGCTTGACAAGAAGAGTCATCGCATGTTTGGATGTGCGAACAAATGACCAAGGGGATTTGGTCGTAACAAAGGGTGATCAGTACGACGTGCGAGAGAAAACAGATGGAGGAAATGTACGAAACCTCGGCAAGCCGGTTGAGATGGCCAAGAAATACTATGAACAAGGCGCAGACGAGGTTACCTTTTTGAACATTACAAGTTTTAGAGATTGTCCACTGGCAGACGTTCCCATGCTCGAGATATTACGACAGACATCAAAAACTGTTTTTGTTCCATTGACAATTGGAGGAGGTATTCGAGACACCGTTGATACCGATGGTACAAAGGTCTCAGCTTTAGAAATCGCCACGATGTATTTCAAGAGTGGAGCAGACAAGGTATCTATTGGATCAGATGCGGTAACGGCTGCAGAGGAATACTATTCTAGAGGGAAGAAATTGTCCGGGACTACCGCTATTGAGCAAATATCTGGCGCTTATGGCAACCAGGCAGTGGTAGTCAGTGTCGACCCAAAGCGAGTATACGTCTCGAAACCCGAAGAAACCAAGCACAATACAGTCCAAACGAAATATCCCGGGCCAAATGGCGAGGAGTATTGTTGGTATGCATGTACGATTAAAGGAGGTCGAGAAACACGAGATGTGGATGTAGTTGAACTTGTGACTGCAGTTGAGGCTATGGGTACAGGAGAGATTCTCCTAAATTGCATAGACAAGGACGGAACAAATAGCGGTTTTGATTTGGAACTTATAAACCAGGTGAAGAATGCGATTAGCATACCAGTTATTGCTTCCAGTGGAGCTGGGAACCCAGGTCACTTTGAAGAGGTTTTCTCGAAGACTTCCACAGATGCTGCTCTGGGAGCAGGAATGTTTCATAGAGGAGAATATACGGTCAAGCAAGTCAAGGACTCTCTTGCCGAAAAAGGGTTGATGGTTAGACAATTTGAGAGCGATCTCTAAATCAATTAATAAAGATAGAACATTCCGATTTTTTATCATTCTCGAGAGGCGTATTGCCCTCAACAGAAAAAGTGCAGATACACCATCCCACTGATCTCAATTGAATCGAGACTTCAAAAATGGATGTTATGAAGCCTTTCGAATATTGCTATGGAGGTAGATATGGCTTTGGGTCATAGCTGTGAAAAGTAGGAATCTTTTGATCCGTTGCTCGAAATTTACGGATGATGTTCAAGTTATGGATGGCTCATGCTTGTTGAATAGGCGAAGGTGGCTTTTTAATACTTTATGTGATCACAAAGCATCGCGGGACGAACTCCGCAGTGTTCATTATTTGTATGTGGTACTGGATCGCTCAGAGAAAATTGTAAAGAGAATCTATACACAACTATATATGTATTTTTTGTTTCCGTTCATTACGAAAACAATACAAACATGACTACCGAAATCCCCTCGTCATTGGTCCTGGTGTGTTGGGCACCGCCGTTCTTACTTCATTACGCGAGGAAGTATACCTACTTTTGATCACTTTTATGTTGTTCCAATTGCTGTAGCTTGATTTTAATGATCCTTATGGTTAACACCTGGTATCCCATTCATAAATGGCTACTAACCGACTAACAACGACATGAGCTTCCCTAAATATCCTCATACGCACCCCCATTTCCCCCTCCTCCCTCCTCGCTCCTCCCTCCGTCAAAAAACTCGAATTCTTCAGATCCTACTTCATAGAAACGCTATTCCACTCCATAGAAACAAATTTCCTCGATATCGAAGCTAGCAATGTTATAGACTTCACAATTTACTTCACCCTATTCACCCTCATCATCTCCTGTCTCGGCTGCTACAAGAAACTCCTCTCCAAGACTACAGCTTCGAAGTGCCGAAGCAGTTATTGCAGTTCCTGTTCTCCGTTTCGTGCGCTGGTAGTATGGAGTTGATTGTGATGTGATTGGAAGGGTAGTGCGCAGGATTTATTTGTTGAATAGTGTGGTGTGGGGGATTTGTTTATGTTTTTGGTTTTTTTTTTTTGGTGGAAGGGGCATTTGGTGATGGAGTGGGATATTAGTACGGGGGCTTTTATAAGTTTTTTTTTGCTTGAGGAATTTTGGGAGTGGTGGGGAGGGAGGAGAAGAAGGAGGGAGAGGGGTGGGTTGTTAGGGCTTTAGGGAGTTAGGAAAATAAGGTTACTGTGACTACGCCACAGTATATTGGAATGTCGACGGCGAAGACTGTGGGTCTTGATTCTTGGGGCGCAAATGATGAGGATATGCTGATTTGCTGTGCTTGAAGGTTTTTCAAGAGCAGAGGAGAAGAAATGAAGTTATGTAGGTGGCGGGCGATACCATCATACCATCAGTGAGTATCTGCGTCTGGCTCCTTGCCAGGTTCCCAATTGCAATGAAGAAAGTGCAATAAATGTTCAGACCGAACAGAGCTAACAGTATATTAGGTTACTAGCAGACATGGTGGAGGAAGTGACTAGCAGTAAAGTTAGAAGAGAAGTTGGGATTTAACGATAGTGAAGAAAGAATGGACTTCTGAAAAAGAGAATGGCCTGAACAGGTATCGAAGTTTTTTTTTACAAAAGGCGTAGGGTGCAGCTGGGATATATACAAAACTCTCGTTGCCAAAAGAGGAATAGAGGTAGAAGATGTAAGGACTTGGGCCGAAAAGAATCTTCGGGAAAAGGCCTATGCGGTGCAGTAGCACATCAGGGGTTCTGATAACTGTAGGAAGCCCCTTGTTACCCGAGGCATTTTGTAATTGTAAAAACTCAGCATGATCTATGCGCGACTCTTGATGTACGATAGGGGCGTTCTTGATCAATTGGGAATGTTCGATATCATTTTGATGTTTGAAGGAAGGAATCACCAGACAAAATTTAAATTACCAATGCAAACTTTCGGGATGACAGCAATAAATGAATATGACATTTGATTTTTCCAACTACAAAATGAGAAACACTAGAATCCCTTCATATATTTGTGATTTTCCGTGGTTTCCAAAACCTCAAACTTCATTCCCACAGCAATCAGTCCGTCCGTTCTAGGCACACTCAACATTCCAAAACAAGGTTTCCACTTGATACCTTCATCTACACGTCTATAGCTCACTAACGTATCCCAGGGCTCGTGTTGATTCTTCTCCGCAGTATCTGGGTTCACATTTGGGACCTGACATCTGGCACAGCGAGCCTGGACATCGATATCCACTCCATTTGAGCCTAGTGCTGTGGAAAAAAGTCCTGAATTTGGCTTGTTGATGATTCTCACCGTCTTCCATTCATCCTCTGTCCACGCACCCGGTGCAGTATCTTCTTTGGTTTTTTCGTCTTTACCTCTCACAATGATGTTCGGTCGAAATCTCTCAATTGTGATTTCATCCGCTCCTTTCTGCGACAGTCTTTGGTTCAACTCTTGAAGGGAAGCTTCATTTGCAATCAATATTGGCATTACGTCTGGAAAGTTTGTGCTCTCTTCTCTTCCCAATATCTCCGGTGCCCCGTTACCTCGCAGAATTCTGGGTGTTGGTCCTTTATACGCTAGTTTGACATCTTTCTTGAAGAATTCGTTGAATATATTGTTTATCTCGTCTTTGTATAAATATCCATCAGTTTTGTAATCCCAAATGTCCACTTGCGTCAAGGTGGTATTATCATTTAACCACTGTTGTGTAGGCCGTGCGGGAACCATGACTTTCTTATCAGTATTCCTGATGCTTATGACAAGATATTCAACATCTTCACTGCTAGAGTCGGAAGAAGACTTGGCTGTGGCAAAAGCGGTATCAATCAATGTCATCGAGGATATGTCTCGGATTGTGATAAACTTGTGGTCATCGCTGGAGACAAACATCCAGCGTCGGTCGAGATCGAGACCATGGGTTGTAAGTAAAGAGGATTTAATTGAGATGCCTCGACATGACTTTATGGGATAGATGCGAAGGTCGGTGATTTCGCTACTGGTGGAAGGAGATGAGAATGGATTGAGGTTGTTGAGCATAGTGAGTATGATATTGAGGGAATCTGAGGTTAATGATGTTCTATGGGATTAGACTAAAGTAAAAAAGATGAATGATCTTTTAGATCCATGGATCTATCTTTACTTGTTACAATAGCAACGGAGTCGGTAGGTGTATTGTTTGATAGCTTACGTCATCGCTACTCTGCCCAAAATTGAAAACTTGGTTGCTCTGCGCAACCACAAGCGTCGTTTCAACATAAACATTAAATCACCAAGACCCCACCTACCTTATGCAAAGAAGGGGAACGAGTGAACGAGGGAAACGAGTGAACTTTAATTATTTTGGAGATACCGACTGTATCTACCTATGCAATTCGTGGAGCCAGAATATTCAACTTCAAATTCAATTCATTCGAGCCCCGCTAGTTCCTCAAACTCATCTCTCTTCCTCTTCAGTAAAAGTGTCTTTCGACTTTTACACTTTGAGATTGCTTCGTTCTTTTTTCGCTCTGCCATTTCGCAGAGGATCCCTTCTTTTTACAATCAACCCGCGATAAGAGGTCGTCGTGCATGAACAATGTCGAGCTTCATGACGAACCTATTCCCCTCCGCACAAGCTGGCAAACATGACAATATCTTGCCAGTACCACCACCACCTCTACTTACTCGCTCTAGTCAAAATGAAGGCCTCGGCGATCGACCCAGTACTCCTGTCAATAGAAGCAACTTCATCAACCCCGTCTCAACACCACAAGGAAGTCCAAGCAAGAATCGTAACCCACCTGGAGCAAACGAGTTACCTACAGTTTTCGATACTGCTATGAAACTTACTCCTGCTAATTTGGCCAGCCCAGTCAAACTTCAACGTGTTCCGATTGGCACACCATTGACCCCAGGCAAAGGAGCGAATGCCAAGGCAGTCGAAGAGTACTTTGGTAATTCTACCGGCAATACTGACGAGAGTATTGTCCACAAATCAGCAATTCCTTCGGGAAGCCCCGTGCGACGACAAGGCAAAGAAAATAATACCCCTCAAGCCACAAGACAAACAGATCCTCCATCGCTCAACCAAGCAGCAATCTCACGCGATTCTCCTTCACTCAACCAAGCAGCAATTTCACGCCAGGAGCTCTATCAAACTCGAGATATTCCACCACCACCACCTACTAGAAAATACAACACCCAACGTGGGTTGACAGCTGAGGAATTGGAGATTTTGCACAAGCCCAACGTCAAGCGTCTGGCCAATGTTACTCAGCTTTGTGAGTACTCGAATCTGTTTTATAGGACTTTACTGATACTTAGAAGACTTCCTCGATTACTATTACGATCTCTTAAGTTACGTCGGCTCACGACAAAATCGACTCAATCACTTCAAGGCAGAATATCCCGCTCCCCCAGAAACTCCCGAAGAAATATACGCTCCCGTTTGGTCCAAATATGCCGGTAGAGAACGTGCCAATTTGCGCAAGCGTCGAGTTCGTCTACGCCAAGGTGATTTCCAAATTTTAACACAAGTTGGACAAGGTGGTTATGGACAAGTGTTCCTCGCCCAAAAAAAGGACACCAGAGAAGTTTGTGCTTTGAAGGTAATGAGCAAGAAACTGTTGTTCAAGCTTGATGAGGTTAGACATGTTCTTACAGAACGTGATATCTTGACCAATGCCAAGAGCGAATGGCTTGTTAGATTGCTCTACTCATTTCAGGATGAGAAGAGTATATATCTAGCCATGGTATGTTCCATTTGGCCGCAGATGTGTGCACATCACTAACTAGTTCTAGGAATATGTCCCTGGTGGAGATTTCCGAACCTTGCTGAACAATACTGGCGTTCTTGCTAATAGACACGCTCGATTCTATATTGCCGAGATGTTCTGCTGTGTGGATGCTTTACACCAGCTTGGTTATATTCACAGAGATCTCAAACCCGAGAATTTCTTAATTGATTCGACAGGTCATGTCAAGCTCACGGATTTCGGACTTGCTGCAGGCTTCCTTGCCCCAGGTAAGATTGAGTCTATGCGTGTGAAGCTCGAAAAGGTTGGGGAGACATACGTTCCATTCGGCAAGCCCATCGAGGAGCGTACTGTTGCCGAACGTAGAGAAGGTTACAGATCATTGAGAAACAAAGACGTCAATTATGCCAAGTCAATTGTCGGCTCGCCTGATTACATGGCACCTGAAGTTTTGAAAGGCGATGAGTATGACTATTCGGTCGATTATTGGAGCTTGGGCTGTATGCATTTTGAGGCTTTGACAGGCTTTCCTCCATTTGCTGGTGCCACCGTCGATGAAACCTGGAAGAACTTGAAGCATTGGAGAGAGGTATTGAAGAGACCTGTTTGGGAGGATCCAAATTACTTCATTAGTAATCGTACTTGGAACTTCATTACAAGGTAACTTTTATTCCGGATACTACACAAATGTTTGCTAACAGGTACAGCTGCATTACATCCAAGATTAAGCGCTTTTCCACCATTTCAGAAGTCTACGGACATCAATACTTTGCCGAGGTTGACTGGAACACTCTTCGTTCACAACGCGCCCCATTTGTACCAGAGCTGGATTCCGAAACCGATGCGGGCTACTTCGATGATTTCAGTAACGAAGCTGATATGGCTAAATACAAAGAAGTCCATGATAAGCAGACTGCTTTAGAGAACATGGCCGATAGAGAAGATGCTATGAGCAAGAGTTTGTTTGTCGGATTTACATTTAGACACCGCAAACCAAACGCGGATGATGATGGAAAGTCTAGTCCAAGAAAAGCCATCGCAACTGATGGCACCTTTGGGACTATGCTTTGAGGAAATTATAATCTTGATGATTATTATTACATTCGATTCAATATTTGATTTAGGGAGATGATGAAAAGGCTGGGGCTGGGGCTGGGATGGGATGGGATGGAAAGGATGGGATGGGAAACACTGGATGTGGCTATGGTGGACGGACGGATGGGAATGGGGAGTAGGTGGCATCACAAAAAGGCATATCTGCGGCGTTAAGAGTCAAATTGCTTGACTTCGCGCTGTAAATCCTTTTTTGGTCGTGTTTTGTTTTCTTCGCGGTTCTCGCGGCATCTTCTTATCGCGCTCGCTTCTGGAGTTCTTATTTTCTTTGCAGTCAAAGGCTCACTGCACGATAATACGAGTGGGGAATAATGATTGATGTTGGCATGTCAACCTGACGCAATGCAAACCCTGTAATAGTACTATGAATATAATATTTTCATCAAAGTCAGCGAATAGAGTGTCTGATGTTATCTTTCCATTGTTTTGGGTCGGATTGAACATTGAAGTTGCTCAAGTTGTTCCTATATCTTAAGACATTGTCGTTTACTGAGTAATGTAAAGATTTGTTATTGACATTGTTGTATTTTATTTTGATTTTTGGAAAGCATTCACAGTGAGTCCACCAGTAGTCTTCATTGAAAACACGCATGTTTCCCCCATCAAGAAGAGCAGGGCCGATGAGCGCGAGACCGGACTTTCGGTACTAAAGGGCGGTTGAGCCCGACCCGACAGTTTGGTACCGCATGTGATTGGCGAACCGGATAAATGGCCTCGGCGATATGACAACTTTTTGCCAAGTACGTTCTGCACGGCCGCGGCGGAGATGCAGAAGTTGGAAGGCAGGGTAAAGAAGGATTGGAGAGGGATGTGCGACGTTACACGCCATACACGTTTTGGACTTAGTTTGAGTGATCGCGAGTATTTTTGTACTTTGTAAATTGTGTGTGTTGGCGTGGGGTTTGGTTGCGTTGAAAGAGGGGATCGTGAGTGGGATTTTCGGCTGAGGCTCTGCGAAGGATTTGTTTTATAAGTGGAGGGTGTCTTTGAGATGGGAGTGAGACTCGAGTGAATGTTGTTGAGCGCTTTGTGTTCTTGTCTTGCTTTCTGTTTATGCCTCATCTACATTCACTGTCATCTTCCGAGCGATCATATTAGGACAATAGGGGAAGCCTACCCTGCGCCTAGCAGTTTTTAATTCAGCCTTATCTTCCCCGTTCATGTTACATCAATCGTTGCGATAAGCTTATTTAATTGTTTGTTTTTGTTCCGTTACATTGTACCGAAGCCACGCACGCCTCTGGTGTTGTGCAACGGTTGGGCGGATTCGGCTTGTTGGCAAGGTCGTTTCGTCACCTTCTATTCACGTACCCGTACCCCGTCGATTTTTGACGAGTTGGTCGCGTCGAAGAAGAGAAATAGAAGAAATAGCTTGATTGTTTTCTTGGCTTCTCTTTTTTTTTGATCATTAGTTGATTGCCTCTTTTGTAACGATGTCGATGTCTGTGAAAAGAGCATCGAGTTGTGGGTTGCAAGGTGTGTGAAAACTATCTCTGTTAAGTGGATGAGGATATGCGCTGATGTTATCCGCCGAGTAGAGACCATGAGATGTGCCGGGCAGGCTGCAAAAGGTCGCAGAGAGAAGAGAGTTCAGAAAAGAAACACCATGGCGAAAATTAGATCGAGGTTGAGGAGGGTATTTGGGAGGGTTTTGGAGTTTTGGCATGATTTTAAACGGTGGAGAAGGGATATGGAGGAAATTCGTGAGTACTCTTTTTACTTGCCTTTTGGGTTTCCAGAGGGAAATCTTTTGGGTTGTTTAGAACCAAGGTTCCCAATGGTCTGGGGTGCATTGCGAAAGTGAAAGGGACACCCAGAAAAAGCGTCGGCAGATGAAAGCAGAAGTGCAGAGGAGTTTAAATGTAGAGATGATACAAGGAACATGAGATGTTAGCTAATCAGCACTCTTTAGGACAACGACGAGCAGATAGATATGATAATCATATGGTCAACCACGATGATATATGGTGATGCCCAGACAAAAATCAACCACAGCCTGCAACGACTTGAGATGAGACGAGAAACATGAATCCTGTATACTTCGGGAAAACCCAGGATTGGCCACGGCCAGCTTGTCTCTGCACTTTCAACGCTTGGGATCGATGATTATGGATCATGGTTAGGTCTTGATAAATCCGGCAGTATGTGATGTGTGGCCTTGAGAGGTGGCTAGAAATATGGGACGTACACAGATTTCCATCCATCACTCGAGATATGGTAGCGCTGCTTGGAGTCGATATATGTGCCATTAGGTCTGCACTGCATTGATTGGGAAGCACTTGGGCAGGTGCTTGCGAGTGTATCTGGAAACGAATTGTCACTCGACGATTCTCTCAACTCGTTAGAAATCCTTACATATTATGCGTGGTTATCAGATGGGTTGTCCACGCAGTTTTGAGATGTAGAATCTGAAGTCTCGGGTTGAGTCGGCAGAAATGTCGAGGAAGCATACATGTTCTTTCGATTGTCGATTGAGGTGGGAAGGGGGCGGGGTTTGAGGGGTGAGATTTTTCCAAATTGCTCGTGGTGGATTTACTTAAAGATGAGTGTGGGAATGATGGTGGCTAAGTCAATTATTGTATATATTTTTCAAGATAGCGCATAAAATGGCACAGAGTTTTGCTACGTCCCACTATTATCATAAAAAATCACAGTCGAGGGAGGGTATTGGTTCAAAAAGGATTTCTCAGTCTCATTTCGCTGGTGTACTGTAAAACGATACTAGGCACCGAAGTAATATTCGAAACTGGTATATATCTATCAATCAGTCTTAAGCTGCTCTTTTGTTTCTGTGAAATTATGTGTTGATGGTGTTGAGAACTTAGACGCCTAGTTCGGTAGGCGCCTGATCTTCGTGATCGGTTGCAGGGACCCTTTGTTATAAGCTTTGTAGGCGCTTTATAAGTGGTGGAGAGGAAATCTTCCCCGGGGAAGCATAACAAGATATGATATTATAAAGTTCAGGTCGTACCAAATTGTTGGGATTAGCATAAGAGAAGAGTGTCATGTCGCGGAGGGGTATCAAGCTTAGGAAAAATACATATATTTAATGAAGGACCTCCGAATATACAGACAGGCACATGCAGATTATCTGATTGTGTGAAGGAACATACTTTTCAAACTTCCGCAGTTACTCGAATTCTAGCTTTGGGACAGTTCCTATGATTATCCCGCTGTTTCATGCATCAAAAGACCCGATACATTCTGCCAGCGTTTCGCCCGTTTCTGAGATATGGTCTTGGTATTCAGAAGATGACACCCGTAAGGAAGATGAGGTATCAGATGACGAGCGTCGGATCATAGGTATGCAAACCTGGATCATCAGTTGGAACGCATCGACAGAGCATCAATTTTCGAGAATTAACTCTCGGCGAGTATTGTCCAACGGGAAAACAGAATTAGTGGATCGTATGATTTCAGAGTCAAAAGGAAGCGGCAAAGCAAAGATGACGACGACGACGATGAAAATTCCGGAAACAGAAATCCCAGCAGATCCGAAGATCCCCTACACAATCTTAGTTTATTAATCCAACCTTTCCCCCAAAATTCATCTCGGGTTAGCCTTGGAATCTTCGACTCGAGCTTGACTATCGACAATGGCTGGCGAGAACAATATTTTTGATTTTTAATATAAAGACAGCTTAGACTTCCTATCGCTTCAATATATAGCTCCACTACCAATACTTTTCCTTTAGCTCCCAAACGCTTTTTTCTCTGGTAGGGAACAGAAATAATCCCGAATATACTGGAAAAGAAGCTACTTGTGTTGATTCAGACCCCGACGTAAGGAACATTTTACTATCCAAACTGAGGTTGAGACTTCCCTCCTTCAAGATGATGTCCAAGTTTGATATGACACACTTCGAGGACTCGAATTTAGAATATTCGACAGTAGAGGATGTAGAAGCTGGAGTCCACAGCAGAATGAATTGGCTGAGCAAGGGTAATAGCTGTCTTGTGAAATGAACGGATACTTGGGCTACAAGAAAATGCCAATCTCAAATCTGTAAACTTTAAAACTTGAGTTATTGCAGCAACCCAAAATTACATTGTCTGTTTGATTCATAGAATTTCAAAATGCAACCTTTCCAGTCTTGACACTCATTGGCCGGCCGGATGTTTTCAGTACGTGCTTCACCAAATCAATAAGGTATTCATCCGTCCCTGGACCTGTTAGTCTTTCTTCTCAGAACCTTTGCTGATGTTATCTCACCTGGTGCACCTAATAGCATCAAGCCAACAGGTTGATATTCTTTCACCCCCGTCACTTTCGAATCGTAAAGTCGCTGTCCCACTATTTATTTTCATCAGCAGGTCTCTTGATATACTGTGATGGAGAAAATACCGGGAATTGACACAGCTGGTCCTCCACCAAGTGCCGAGAATGCAGTAACGGGAACATTGAATCCTTGCCATCGCGCGCCCCATTCTTCTACAGAGCTACCATGTAGTTAGTACGGGGGGTTCATCAATTGAGGTACATGGTTACAAACCCTGAATATTCATCTCGATAAAACACATCTGGTTGGCCATAGGGTAGGAGCATTACACCGCCGTTGTCAAAAATATGGTCTTTTATAAATTTGGCAAAGATTTCCTTCTCTTTTACGGCCGTAGTAAATTGTTCTTGGGTGAGTTTTGCGCCGAGATCCCTTCATATTTTTTAGCATCAGATGCTCGTATTGCAAAAGAAAGACAAGTACCATTTGTAACGGAGTAATGGTTCGGCATATGGCTCAATGCCAAACTCTTTTCTGTAATCTGCTCGAAACGAGGAGGTGTTGTTGTAGTGGCCATACAGCTGAAGGTGTGCTAAGGTCTTCCGGAATTAGACATGTCCATATTTGTTCAACACAAGTGCTCATGCTGCTTACAGTTTCGAAGAACTCTGCAAAATTCTTTCCGGATGAGCTATCTGGTGCATGTGACGTCCACAAGTCCTCTATATTGACCTGAGTGCGAAGAAGTTGGGTGGACTTTTCAAAATCTTGTATGAAATCTTCCATCACCTTCTTCACCTCAGGAACAAAGCTGGCGTATCGGTCCGGAAGGACGGTTAATTTTGTAGGCATCTATCGAATTATAGGTCAGCCAATTGTTCACATCGGTTAGTAGAAATGTTACCGCAAGAGAAAGACTTGGATTAAATGGTTCGAGCCATAATCTTGTGATGGTCCCGAACTCTGAAATGTCTCGACTAAAGATGCCAGGTGTATCTAGATGTCTAATTCATTAGCCTAAAGTCTCCTTGCATTTTAGGAATCTATCTTACGACGAAACCGGAACAACTCCTTCACAAGACATACGACCATGAGTTGGCCTGATGCCAAAAAGACCATTAGCTGCCGCGGGGCCAACCATACTTCCAAGTGCTACAACATCGATTAGTCCGAGACACTTTTCGATGATATCTTACTCACAATCCGATCCGACAGTAGAATCTAACCACTCATACCCAGCAAGTGCAGCACCACTGCCTGCACTACTACAGTCTGCATCAAGATATCCACAGCCTCGAGGATTAAACGGTGGTTGATAATCTACCCAATCTCTTGGGCCCATCCCGGATGAAAATGGAGTTGTCTTGACTTTCCCAATGATCACAGCTCCTTGATCAATAAGCTTTTGGATTGAAGGGGCTGTCTTGCTTGATTCTTTTTGGAGGGCTTCGTAGGCTTTGCTACAGACGGTGGTTTTGACACCTTCGAGGTCAAAGATATCCTTCACTGCCACGCGTATACCCGAGAAGGGTTTACGCGAGGATGGTGAGTGCGAGTAGAGTCGAGATGGAACGGGAATATAATCCGTGGGAGCTCTCAGGTAGCTGGAAAATCATTAGAAGCTAGACTCACAGCGGGCATAGTTCATACCGGTTGCTGTCTCGCGAAGTTGGTATGACACCACAAACAAAGGCTCTCAGAGGATCCGGATATAACTTATAGACGGGGTGGATCATTGAACCACTCAAAACATAAGGTCCCGTAGGAAGCAGATCTCCTCGATATCTCAGAACTTTAGTTTCTTGTACCTGAGGTGTACCAGAGCTAGCTACTAGGCTCAATACTCCAGGTCTTTCTTGCGCAAAGACATGGCGAGTAAAAGCGTCGCACCAGACATCATCTTTGCTGGAGAATTCTTCGCATATAGAGCGCAACCATGATGATGTGATATAATCCGCATCTTCCTCGACAGAGATGATGGTTACCGGCTCTGGGGTTCCATGGGATTCAAATTCAACATCTGTTTGTGAGCCTGCTCCAAGGAGGTACGCATCTTTACCAACATTGATTATTGAAGTATGAACTTCTGTTGACGATGAGGATGTCATGATGATATTATCAATGTTGTTGAATGAATGTTACGAAACTTGAAGCAAAAACCCCTTTACTAGTAGTTGGAGAAACTATTCACATCAATGAATGTGTGATCTTACGTGAGACGGATGTCTTGTAGGTGGGACATGCGGGGTATGCATTTCGAGATCAAATAGTGACGAAAGTGTGACTCATCTCTGCAGCTATTCGTTGAAGAGGTATATACACCCCCTTTTACTGCAATAACTTCAGGTTCGACAATATACATGTGCTGATACAAACCCCAATTCAATAAATGATGTCCGAAGAATCAACCCCACCTCCCCACGCACGGCCATCACATCACCTCAACACCCCCCGCCTCATCCTCCGCAGCGCACATTCTTCTGATGCCCGTCCAATTGCCCTTATACGTAGTAATCCCAAAAACAACCCTTTTGGAGGAGTTGTAGATCCAAATATTTCAACAGAAGCTCAAGCACAACGGATCGAATCACAGAAAGTATCGACGGCAGCGGGGAAGAATGCTTGGCTTGTGATAGTCATCAAGAATAGTGAGAACTTATTGAAAATTGACGGTGTGGAAGATTTGAGGGTTGATGATGGCATTTTGATTGGCACGACGGGATATAATTCTTTCACACTCAAAATGTCTGACAATGATACGGGAAGAGACATCTTGATTGGTGATACCGGGTTATTGGTTGATTACCGTTTTGGGAGAAAGGGGTATGCTAAGGAGACGTTGTGTGCGGTGGTTGAATATGGATTCTACGAATTAGGACGTGGAGAGATTACTCTTGATACATCTGCTATCAATGCACCTTTTCGGGGTTTGATGAAAGCGGCAAAGTTGGAGGATGTCATGGTTTTGCGCAGTATTAAAGACGGTCCTCCAGATGAGGAAGCGCACTATGAATTTGGTAAACAGAGGTGGGAAACTGCGAAGAAGGAAATGATTGAGGATGGAAAATGGCCGTTGTAGAATTTGAAAGTATCGCAGCCGAATTTCAAACGACAGACCATACTAATATTACCTTCATCCATAACCGCATGAGCTTTTAAACATTACGATCTGCTACGAGAGCTCCAGATTTTATAACTTCCACCCATTTAGGATCAATAGCCTCTTCACTGAGATACGGTGATATATCAGCAAATTCTGTACGATCTTCGATCGTAAAACCGCGTCCGAGGTATGCCCATCTATGTCTAGGTTAGCACCTAGTGGCCAAGCGGCAACAGAAAACAAAGCTAGATTCACTTACGGATTATACTTATTCTGATAGGTGATATTGTAATCTTCGTATCTTGGGTTCTCAATCACCTGCATATAATGTAGAGAACTGCCGGGGAAAACAGCATTCACTCGTCCCGTTTCATTATCTTCTTCAAGTTAGTAATTGAGAGTCAAACGATAGATACGGGGCTGCTTACTTTTGTACCATGAACGGCAACCCCCGCCTTCCCCCCAAACCGTTTCTTTTATTAATTCTTGCGTATGTGCATTGAAAAGATCCGTCATATCTTGCTTTGGAGCGATAGACTTTATGAACTCGTTCTGCATCTTCTTGATAAATTTGATAGCATAGTTTGCTACCTCACCAAGGGGTCCCATGACAGATCCATTCTCTACGGGCCATGTTGGACCGATGAAAGTAATGAAGTTGGGTATATCCGGCACCGTAACTCCTATGACTAGTCAGGTGACATTTTTCATAGTCGAGATAATCAGGCGGTCGATTGAACTTACCAAGGTATGATTCAGGAACCGTCTTCCATTTTGTTCGAAGATCAACTCCTCGTTGACCAATGATTGGGAACCGTGGCTTGTAAGAAACATCGAAGCCTGTGGCACAGATTACTGTATCCACCTTGCGTGCATTACCTTCACTATCGATGACCGAATCTTCCGTTATTTCCTCAACAGCAGAAAAGTGGACATCTACATTTGGCTCTTGGATTGCACGCATATAAGGATCGCCTATATCGTTAGCGTGAGGGCCCGGCCGATCATAATGAGTACTTACCAGGGGTGATTCTTCGACATCCTATGGAGAACTTGGGGGTAAAGCCTTTAAGGAGCCTCTTGTCTTTGATGAACTCCGCCATCCGAGCTCCAAATATCCTTTGAGCTGCTTTTTGAGCTTCGCTGTTCTTGAAGAACGTATCCCAGATACGATTTATGCCATTTTCAAGGACTTTTGCATGTTCTACTAGCGCAGACAAATCATTTCTGAAAGTCTCACGTTCCTCCGGGGTATATTCTTCACCTCTTCCATCAGTTCCTGGAAGTTGGACAAACCATACAGCTGTACGCACATAAACATCGATGTGCTTAACATAAGGTTGCATGGTAGGCAATGTCTGAACCGAAGAAGCCCCAGAGCCAATGATTGCTACGGAGTCATTTTTCCATTCTTCTTCTTGGTAATCATTTGGCCATCTTGCCGTATCTATGTTGAGTAAGTATCAATGTATCAAAAGGTAACGAATAACGTACGGATAACTTTTCCTTTGAAGGTCTCAATTCCCTTAATATCTGGAAATTTGAAGTTATTCAATATGCCAGTTGCATGCAATAACAAGTCGCACGCCTCCTCAAACACCCTCTCGCCTGCATCAGATGTTTGCTTCATTTTGACAGTCCATTTCCCAGCCCCTTCATCCCAAAAACACCCGACAATTTCGGTGTTGAAGGTCATGTATTTCCTAAGATCGAAAGTTTCGCAGACCTTATCCAAATACTTCCAGATATCTGCAGATTTGCTTGTGAGTCTTGGCCAGTCAGGGTTGAGAGCAAAGTTGAATGTGTACGCGTGTGAAGGGACGTCGCAAGCGGCACCCGGGTACCTATTTTCGTACCAAGTCCCTCCGATGTCAGGATTCTTTTCATAGATGACATGCTCAACGCTACAATGCTTAGTGGTTATGCTTCTGGCACTGTATGTTCAGCATGGAATAGTCTTACTTTTGGCATTGTTTCTGAATTTGATAAGCCATCATGATCCCAGAAACACCTGCACCAATGGTGAGGACCTTGAGACGTCGATTCTGAGGGTCACGAAAGGTGATATCAGGTATCTGATAAGCATCCGCGGGTATGTTCAACGAAGTGCTTTGCGAGCCCAACTGGGAAATGTCCGGTGCCATTTTGAGTATTGAAGAGAGGACGCTCGAGAATGAAGAATCAAAAGGGAACAATTGACATAAGATAAGTAAAAGGTTATGGTACAGACTGCATAAGGATTAAGATGATACGGGAAGAGTCCTCCTTCTCATATCTATACCTTATGCCTTCGGATAATTAGGAAAGCCTCAATACGACAAACCCCGCGCATTGCAGAAACAAAACCCTGACATGTGCGGTTCACACGCATGTTGCATGAAGCTATACTGTATTGAACTACAGAGAGTCATCATGGGTGGATGATTGATTTTCTCATGACTAGATCATGTTGGCTCGAGGTTGGATTGCCACTTCAATAACGGTGATCGACAGGTGTTCCGAAATATCTCCAGATATCAGGTACTACCGGCATTCCAATCATGATCAATTCCAAACCCAAGAGTGGTGAAGAGGGGTATAACTTAGACAATAATCCACAAGAACACATCGTAGGACGGCTAATATATTTAAACTTTGAGTCGGCAATCGTGGTAAACTCAATGCCCTGGAGCATATAGATACTTGCGTTGCATGTACTCCGTACAAGAATGCCGATAAGATTAGAGAGTAGGTAGGATTAAGAGAAGATGAAGTGGGAAACAATAGAAACAATGGAAACAATGGAAATTTGAACATATGAAAAGAACATGAGATAGGTATGAGGGGTATCTTTGGATCTTGACAATTAAGGTACACAGATCTCATCTGTATGTAGGTAGGTAGATGTGTTGGTGTGAGCTTATTAATAGCACAGTGTTTCACAAATACTCCGCTGTAACAGGGCCACTAATTACCTAACAATTGCATCAAACCATACTTCGTACTTCGTACTAATCTTACACTACCTGAGTAGTAACATACTACATTTAAATATTATTCACAAACATATTATTTCATTCTTCTTTGTATACCACTCACGCCTTGCCAATAATAGTATTTCTTCCAACTCAACGAGAGAGATCCTAAATCGAAAGCCGACAATGACTACAGCAATAGATTGGGATAAACCGGGAAAATACCCTATCGTTCTGAGCGATGCCTTGCTTGGAAAACCCCCCAATAATACATTTACAGGTATTCGATGTAGGTTCTGCTATTCCGACCTGGGAGAATAGTTGATTGACAATTTATGAGACAACCACAAACCTGACCCAACGGCCGGAGCCTCTGCGAACTCAGCACAACTGAAACCCAATCCCACTTCTTCGAATTACGACCTGTCTCTTTCCGATAATAATGATGATTATACCTACACCGGAGCTCGAACCTCCGGGGACGGCCAATACATACTCACGTTTGATCCTGTCAGGAAAGTTTTGGTTTTGGATCGCATCGATTCCACATTTGATATGAATCTGACAAGCGCACCATGGTCGGATGATGCTGCTCAACTGCAATCACAATACGATCAATTAGAACCACCAAAGAAAGCTATCGCAGAGGAGCCTCAACCTAAAGTGCCTCAAAAGAAGGCCCCTAAAACAAAAGCTACGACGACGACGAAAGCAAAAGCGGCTCCGCGCGCAAAGGTAGAAAAGACCAAGAAGCCAAAACCACCACCACGCGAACCAACGCCCGAATCAGAAGAAGAATCAGACGACGGTTTCACAGTTGAATATCCAGACGGGCAGGGCTCACATCAACCATATGAGTATAGGGCTCCGGTCCTCCAAAGGGAGCCGAGCGTAATCAGCGATGAAGACGAAGATGCGGATCACGACGGACTATATGAACCAAACCAAGATGTTGATCATTTGAAACTACCTAGTCCACTCAACAATCCCGGAGCCATTAGCCTTGAAGAGGACATGGAGGCGGATCTGGAGGCGGACCTGCAGGCTGAAATGGAAAGGGAGCTGATGATGGAACAGGGGGATGAGGTTCAACAGGGAGATGAGAGTGATGAGAGTGAAGAGGAATAAACTTCATCAAATTGGTTTAAGCGTATTCAAAGTTCGATTGGCGTCTGGCAAGGATCTGGTGTATTGGGTGGTGAACATGGCACCTTTTTTGGCATATAGGTATGGAGGCATTTCAAAGGAGAGAGTGCAAAACCAAACTTTGATTTACCCGTCAGTTTTCGGTGCTATATTCGTCCTGGGCTACTAATTATAGCCCCAGTGAGTGCTTTCTTTGTTCAACTCGAAAGAAATGTTGACTTCCTTTTGAAAGATTTAAGCATCAAAGATTCTTTGTGGAGTGGCTTTTGTCATTCACACAAAGAGCACAATTGCAATATATAACTACCGGCTCACAATTGCATTATGTTTATGAGCTCCAAGACTTCACACTTTTACTTCACACTTCACAGTTCTCCAACCGCATTTTTAATTTAGAGGCTGGCCTCGTTTTTCATAATCGTTTCATTCTCGATGTCGTGGCGAAGACAGAACACTGCGCAGGTTCCTTATAAATCCCCTGCTAATACCATTGAATGTATTTACTCCGAACTGAACCATAGATGGCGTCATCCTAAATCTTGGCTTAACGATCAGCCATTTCCAGCATGGTCAGAATGGCCAAACACTCTTCGGCAAAGGTATCAATCGGCAGAATCTTCAGTAGGTCGTGAGACTCTCGTTATCTCTATGCATTCTGTTCAATTCCGAGTTTCACTCGAGAACTATACTAATAAAGACTGGAATCAACTCCTAGGTCTTTTAGCACCCCTGGATGGTAGCTTGCGCATGTTTGCTCTCAGTCGCAATATTAGGTACCATGAATCCTATAATGAAAGCACTTTAGCAGCAGCTGTGGGTCATCTACCTCTATCAAAATACACAGATATACCATCCGTATCTCATCCACACGAACTCTTCCTCGCAATCGATGGTCAAACAATCAAAAGAAGTTACTTTACTGACGCAAACGATACCCAACGTCCCATGCAAACTATCAAATCCAATATATACAACCCCTCCAACTTCCACAATTATCCACGTCCGGCTTCCTGGCCCGAAAATTGGCTTTACCCACATCCTCCCAATGATCCCATTAGAGATCCCTATTCCGCGACTTATCCTCGTTGTACTTATTGCGGGATAGAGACCCGACCTAAAGGATATGGCTGCCGCTGTGTTTGTCGGACACGTTCTCTATTCCGTCGACCTTTGGTAGAGATTATTCAATACCCTTCCTACCCCGGCTACGAAGGGTTACTAAACCGAGGCGTCCGACTTCTCGAGGATATTCCCGCAGGTAAAATCCTGGACGAATATGTCGGCGAGTATATCCCCCTTCCTACCCCTTCCGTCATGCATGAATTTGGAGATTTGATATATACGTTTACGTGCCATGGCCCTCCGATCGCGCATGAGGAGGGAGAGGGCGCAGATATGGTTGATGATGAGTTGTGGGGGGATGTGGGGGATATAGCTGGGTTGCAAGCGGGAGAGAGGGGGAATTGGACGAGGTTCATTAATCATATGGATAGGGGGCTAGGGAACTGTGGGTTTGAGACGCATGTTTTGGCCGGGAAGATAAGGATTTTGGTGGTTGCGAAGAGGGATTTGAAGAGCGGGGAGGAGTTGTATGTCGATTATGGCCCGGATTATTTTGGTTCGTAGATAGATGGATTTGCTGGTCAGATTCCATCATTTTCTTTTTTGGGTAAGTTTCAATTTTTATTTCTGTTGGATATTATAAGTTTTTCTTTCCATCATTCGTTCTCCTTATAGTGTGTTGTGAAAGTTTCTTGAAAATCTTGCTTCGCAGTGCATGCCTAGTAAAGGGTGATCTCACATAAGATTGTCAGTGTCTGATATATATGTGGCCATTTTTGCATTAAATTACACCTTGAAAGTTCACTTGTTGGTTATAGGATGCGCCTTTGTACGATTCCAACGCCCGAGCGAACATTGATAGTCACGTGATCAATAATCAGGAGCGAACTTTGAGGAGTGTTTAGATCACAGCCGTCATTTGTATTATTATCTTTCTTGGTAAACAATCATACATATATCGTCGCTCTCGTGATCTGTATAATGTATATAAAACAGGTGAGTCTTCCATGCCATTTGCCCTTGGCAAACCCATGAACCTAGCGCCAGAGAATTTCTCTGCTTCGAGCGGAGCGCTTCATCAGAGGAAACCGTTCACGGCATAAATGCCTGATGCGCATAGTCTTCGATATTCGAGCGAGATAATGAAATTAGATTCTTTGATTATTTGTTGTCGAAATTTATTGTAACCGCATGCGGGGACTTTCTTTCATTGTGTATTTTTCTTGAAGTACAAAGAATTTGGATTTATTATATGTTTTCACGAACAGATATCGGGGTATGCGATAACTGCAATAGCTTAGATTGTACTGTCAAAAGATCCATCATAATTTCAGTTCTATCGACTCAGGAATCGCAAACGCAATAAACTCGTAATGTCTAATTGGTTTGCATGGCCACCATGGGGAAGCCTAAGAGGACGCCAGTACATTCCTGACCCGGACCTCAATCGTCCTCTTTCTAGAAATAGATCTTCACCTCGCCGTGGTAGACGCCGTTCTAGTGAGCTCACACCCGCTCAAAAGTCGGCGAAAGCAAGGGAAGAGAAGAGAGCAAAGGAAATAGAGGATGAAAGAGTAGCTTCTATGAGTCCTGCAGCTAGAGCCGCGTATAAAGAGCGAAAAAGGCTTCGAGAGGAACAGAGAATCAAAGATATTAAAGCAACTTTTGCTAAAGATCTAAGATATGTAGCCGATCAATTTCAAACGCAGGCGGAGCAAACCAGCAGTGAGTGGAAGAGAAAGCACGACGATGATTCTGCGGCCCAAGCAGCAGAGAGACGGCAAGCATTTATAGATGCTCGGGCAGCAAGAGCACGAGAGGCGTTACGGCTAGAGAGGACGGTAAACATCGAACGAGAAGCGATTAAATCTCACGCCGTGGAATTACTTGAAGGTGTTTACAAGGATCTCCAACAACATTCTATACACCCCACGATGATTAATTCTGAGACGTATGACCCTTATACGATTCTGCGCCACAGACAATACACGTCCTCTCAGCGATTCGTGCGCTTAGCCTCGAGCCCCGAGGATGGTGAAGGTGGAATTGGGATTGATAGCGCTGCCGTCCTCATGATGTCGGAGCATTTTCGCAGCGCGTTGCAATATGGAGAAAATGATGATGGATCTGAAGCTGAAGACGGCGAAGCGGCTTTTCCATTTGTAGCCTTGTGGGAAGGATTCAAGATTAAGCTTTTGCTGGAGCATACTAGCATAAGAGGTTTTGCTATCGCACGACACATTCCATACAATACTGTTTACCGTCGAAGCGGTCGTGATGTAATAGGGTTAGATACGGACGAAAGTCTCCAGCTGAGTCCTTCGATAAGAGACCCGTTTGAAGTGTACCTCACATCAGATGGAAGACTCCTTCCCCTTTTGTTCACACCCCTTCCCGGTAATTTGGACCCTGCACACCAGGGTGTCGTTCCACTTCCATTTCAAAATCTGAAAGAAAATGTATACATCAAGGAGAATTTCAAAGGCTACGCTCCACCTTCGAGCTGGCCACCTGATTGGGAATACCCACCTGCGGATATGCAGCATCCATGTCGCGTATGGGGCAAGAATTATCCTGTGTGTGTTGCCTGTGGTCTTCGGACGGGGCCTCTCGAGTTACCAGAGGAGCCAGAGGGACCAGAGGAACCAGAAGCACCGGAAAGAATTCGAATCTGTCAATGCAAAACGGCCAAACTGTTCGATGAAATCTTAATAGAGGCCAGAGAGTTTCAGTCCGGCACTACTTCAAAACAACTTGATCTTGGAATCAGGTCTCTCATGAAAATACACAAAGGTCATATCATTGGCGAATTCCTTGGAGAATTCGTCCCGCTCGGGGCAGAAGTCGACTTCCACTGTCCTCCGCTGTTTGCTATAGATTTCAATGGCCCTCCTGCTGTTGACAAGGATGGAAAAGTGCTGGAGTTTGACACTGATGTCATAAGGAAGAAGCCAATTGATACCAATACAGACCCCATCGCAACACTAATTACCGGTCATAAAGGTGGATGGACAAGGCTGATCAATAGTGGCACGAGTCAAACTGCAAATGTTGAGGCGCGTTCGGAAGTTTGGGCGGGGAGATTGCGCATTACTGTCAGAGCGCTGCGGGATATAAAATTTGGAGAACAATTGCTTATTCGATATGGGGATATATACTTGGAACCTGATGGACAGTCACTAAATGCTAGGAAGAAGGATCATAATGAAAGGTTACCAATGCGAGCTCTCAGTGGATTCTTTAAGTAGTTTAGAGAGGGCAAAAAGTAAATCATGATGGAAAAGGGGTTGATGGTGTCTTTCCCTCTGTACATGTATATGATCATCCAATTTTAGATGGAAACTGCATAATCTTTGAACTCGATGAATGATAATGGGAAAACGGAACGAATTACAAAAAGTAGTACTGTTAGAGATATTGATATTCCTTTTGTTCTGACATCGTTGATATTACTTTTATTCTAATTTCTACTCATACTGTAACTCCGATGTCGTTAAGGTTTGAACCGTTCTTAACCGAGGCAAGTGGGGGAAATCTGTAGATCCCTGGGGAAAGGTGGTAAAGTCAAAGGATAAGTGAACCTGAAAATGCCTAGGTACTGGTAAAAGCAAACCAACAACTCACCAATTCGGCAATACAAAAGGAAACTCTTATACTTTTTAATCTGTTGGTTTGAAAAGGTCAATTTGTCTTCATTGATTGAAAGTATCAAAAAACAATGTCGGCAATTAATCGTAGTGTTCGCACGGCATCAAGAACCTTTCGATTACCAGCCCAATCACGAAACCTCAGAATCCCACTTTCTCTGAGAACTCGAGCAAACTTCGGGGCTTCAACAAAAACATCATCTTTCAAACAATTCTCCACCATGTCTCCTTTACAATCTGGGGCCCCGCCACCACCCCAAGCTCGAGAATACGATCCGGAGATTAAGGACATCGCCAGCTATGTTCACAATACTCCAATTAACTCTGATCTCGCGGTGAGCTTTTACATTAACGACATTGACTACCCCGCTAATCGATGAATCTGCCAGTTTGACACAGCTCGATTTGTTTTCCTCGATACTCTAGGATGCGGTCTCGAAGGTTTACGATTCAAAGAATGCACAAAGTTATTGGGCCCAATTGTCGAGGGGACTATTGTCCCCAATGGCACAAAAGTTCCCGGTACACCATTCCAGCTCGACCCTGTGAATGGTGCCTTCAATATTGGTGCTATGATTAGATGGCTCGATTACAATGATTGTTGGTTGGCTGCAGAATGGGGCCATCCTTCCGATAACTTGGGAGCAATTCTCGCCGTCGCTGACTGGATTTCTCGAACAAACAGAGCTGGAGGAAACCTCGGCAATGGCAAGATTATAACTATAAAAGAGGTTTTGGAAGCTATGATTAAGGCACATGAGATTCAGGGTTGTCTGGCACTCTTGAACTCGTATAACAAAGTCGGTTTGGACCATGTTGTACTTGTCAAAGTTGCTAGTGCTGCTGTCGTTTCCAAATTGTTGGGCTTGAGCGAGAAACAAACTGCGGATGCAGTTTCACAAGCTTGGGTTGATGGGCAGAGTTTACGAACATACAGACACTCTCCAAACACCATGTCAAGAAAGTCATGGGCTGCTGGTGATGCTTGCCAACGTGCTGTAAACTTAGTCTTGAAGGTCATGAAAGGTGAACCTGGTGTTCCCACAGTTTTGTCCGCTCCAGTCTGGGGTTTCTACGATGTTCTCTTCAAGGGAAATAAATTCGAATTCCAGCGCCCATATGGTAGTTATGTTATGGAGAACGTTTTGTTCAAGGTATCCTATCCTGGTATGTTTAGACTTTCCATACTATTATCTCATCTAATATTTTACAGCCGAGTTCCACTCTCAAACCGCCATCGAAGCCGCCAAACGTATTCGTCAACAATTGGTAGACCAAGGAAAGTCTGCCGCTGATATTAAGGAGATTACCTGTAGAACCCATGAAGCTTGCGTTCGTATCATCGACAAACAATTCAAGCCTATGGACAACTTTGCCGATCGCGATCACTGCATCCAATACATGACTGCAGTTATGCTCGTTTTTGGACGTCTTGAGGCTACAGACTACACAGATGGTGGTGAGGCTGCCACTTCTCCTTTGGTTGAATCACTTCGACAAAAGATTGCTTGTGTTGAAGATCCGCAATTCACCAAGGATTACCACAACGAGAACATGCGAACTATTCCAAATGCTTTGACCGTTACATTAAATGATGGACAAGTCTTGGAAGAGGTTGTTGTCAATGCTCCATTGGGTCACAGATTGAGAAGAGAGGAAGCGAAGCCAGAAATTTTGGCCAAGTACAAGAGACACTTGGGACCACATTACAGTGAAGCCAAGGTCAAGGAGTTGGTTGACCTTGGTAATGACGCCAAGAGACTCGAGGCAATGGCAGTGGATGAGTACGTTGATTTGTATGTAAGCAAAGACAGCAAGTTTGTTTAGATTTATGAACTATTAGATGAATACAATAGATCTTGCTGGCCAAACCTACTTGGGAAGCAAAGTAAATGATTGCGAACAAAATTCGGACCGTGTAAGTTGTATGGAAACCAAGGTTTCGAAGGTTCTTGTCGCGTTTGGATGGCTGGTGATGAATTTTGGAGAGATATTGCCCAGAATAAGTGCCACGTGATTATATTAACACGTGATTTGATATCTCGAGCGTTAAAGTAACGAAAAGACGTATCCCTCTGATTCCCTTACCCAAACAATGCCTTATACCATTGCTATCAAGAATCCTTGAGTCACCGTTGCATATTCATTATGCCAGACTGCCTATCTCGAGAAGATCAACTGCTAGGTACAGAAACTTGAGTATTACTTCGTTGCTCTCTCTAGAACCCGCGAATGATGCTCTTCACTCTGCCGCGCTTGATACCGACAATTGATTCGTCACTGGTGGGACGTTCCACATGATGTTTCGGAATGTTCAATTGGCTCACGTGTGTATGATCGACACAGGGACTGTGTGTATGGGTCTGGTTATCCCACTTATTATAAGGCGATGATATCCCCAGCGTCTTGGTCAAAGAACTGTTCATATCATCTACTACCTCTTTTACATTACTATAAGCTAATTACTCTCTGTTCTAATTTATTTTCTCATCATGGTATGTAGAGCGTGAACTGGTGTTTTAATTATTTTGCTAATGAGTATAAATCTAGGCCAAACCACTTTCGGATGAAGAAATTGCGATTTTGAAAGAAGCATTCGATGAATACGTGAGTTCATTCTAGCGAGTCTCGTGAATTTGAAAGCTAATGAATCTCAGGACACGGATAAAGGAGGTAAATTATGTGAAGCGACTTTCAGTAGGCTTGTGATTAACGAGTAGTTTTAGGTAACATTACCGTAGAGGAATTCGGTCGTGTGATGAAGGAGTCCGGACAAAATCCAAGCGAGGAGGAACTTGCACAGATCATAAAGGAAGTTGACCTTGATGGTGACGGTACCATAAACTTCGATGGTATGGCTCAATCTTATTCACTCGCCGATATTTATTGACCATATCTAGAATTCATCTCGATGATGACCGGTCGAACCAGACAAAAGCCAGAAGATCCAAAGCCGAGTGAAAGTGAATTAAAGGCCGAGTCGGCGCCGATTCCTGTGACAAGCGAACTCAGAGACCCAGAAGAAGAATTGAAGTCTGCGTGGAAGGAATTTGATCCTTCGTTGAAAGGCACCATTACCGCAGCGCAGTTGAGACAGGTTCTAGGAAATTTGGGAGAGACTATTAGCGATTCGGATATTGATAATGCTATCATGAAGTCGGTAGATGCGGAGGATAAGATTAGTTGTGAGTATTCTGGCTATCGCGCATGACTGTGAATATAGAGTGAGGGAGAGGATTGCTGACTTGTATTAGACGCGGAGTTTGTGGAGTTCATGAAGGGGAGATCGACGGCGGAGTTGGATATTCTTGACAGTTATTAGTGAGGTTGGCTTTTATGAGCAGCGAATAACAGGTTCACCTGTCTCGAGGATAAAATTCCCATGACTGGCATCAAATGTATTGCCTTCCATGTAGCCTTATACTGTGTTCGCCTTTGATGGGTAATAGTGAATCCATGGGTGACTGGATTCCCTCATTCTTTTATGATTCATATGATTAGCTCATGATTCTATAGCCCGTACATGATATCTTTTCATCGAGTTTCTTCCCATCCAAAACACATTCAACATCAACAACATGCCAGTGGCGACCAATTTCTGCCGCTTTCGGAAGCTTGCTGCTCAGTTGCGATTACGAATCTGGAAGTTTGCTCTGCCAGATTCCCGTATTTTGATCTTACGACCACGCACTCTTGATGTCACGCAAGAACACCCATATTGCAAAGATGAATGCTGCCATGAGTATTGCGATCTTCCCAAGTATAGCAAAGTCACATCATGTGTATCCGGACACTCCGTGTCAGCAATCTTATCAGCCTGTAGCGAGTCACGTATAGTGGCACTTGAACATTATGGCCTGATGTTAGCATGCGCTAAAAGTTCCAAGAACCGTCTTGGATGTGCGCGAACTTACTTCGACGGTTCTGTCGATATGCTTTATCTCGATATTGACATATTCACGAGATACTCTTCCTACTTGCCATTTCACGCTAGTCTCAGCAATACAGACTCAGCTCAACTTTCTCAAGTTGAACACTTGGCTGTGCGTATACCCCAAGTCTGTTTTGATGACAATGAAGCGGAGCGTTATCTTGCCTTCCTGTTGAACCACTTCCCTGTATTGCTCAATCTACACGTTGTGATATATCCTTTGGAGGCGTGCACTCGTCGGACGCATAAGGGATGCGACTCACTGCAGTGCTTGGAGAAGAACTTCACAGCTGATCAGCGAGCGGATTTCATTTTCACAAAAGGTCACATCGATCTAGTTCGTAATATTCGACAATACCCATCCAACAAGATACACCCCGAGCTTCATCCTCGCATGCAACACTATCGCAATCCTAGCGAGATTAAAAAGTTCTTTCTTGACGAAAATGAACTCAAAATTCAAATCGAGGCATGCGCCCCGGGTTATGGTTCAGCTGGCCGAAAATTACCGAAGATTGAATACCAGACCGTCGCGATGAGGCAACTGGCGGAAATGGAGAAAAGTGAGAGGAAGGAATACTATGCGGAGATACTTGAGGCTCAGAAAAATGGTATACCAGAGAAGCATCACGCGACTTCCGAGGATCCACAATGAGCATGCTAATTGGGCCTCGCCATTGGTCCATCGCTCGCTCGCAAGATTTTCATTAGGCGAATTGGTGCATACATCTTGTACGCTAGTCCATAGACGACGAGGTTTCACATTTGTTTTTGCATGGAGTTTCACGGATCTGAAAGGATTGAAGGATATTCGTTCCCGGCGGGCCTCGTTTATGTGCAAGAAGGCAGCGAAGGAAATTACCAAACTCTGTTATCATATGTCAAGGAGGCGGTAAAATATAGATCGGGATTTCTATTGCATATCTTTCGGGTCAGTTGTAGCAAGGCGAAGACGCTCTCTGTGGATGGTAATCATATCTGGAGTTTCGTCAATGAGGCTGTCACCAAGAATTCGAGTGGTATAGTGTTACTAATAGATCTCTCAATATTGAGTATGATATCATAATACGATTCCTGAAGCACCCACGTTAATACGGTGTGATTTTCTTCGCTGGATCTAATGCTCACTTTTAACCTCCTTCCATAGCGAAGAATAAGCATGCCAATGTACTAACCTCCGTGCTTTCGAATCTGCACCTCCTTTTCTTACTCGTTTCCGTGTCACCTCGCGCTTTCCCTACTTCTTTGATGGATATGGTGTCTAAGCTTTGCCAATGAAGCCAACGAAAGAAAATTCCAGAGCTACTTTGCTCCGGTTTCTCAATTTGATAAGTATCCGCGTGTACCGTTGTCCGTTTAAGAAACTCAAGTTCAAAGTCAAAAGTAAATTGACAATGACAACGTTGAGTTTCATGGAATTAAGATGCACCTTCCCCATGCCATTTCTGTCTTAGCACGTTTACATCTTCGAATGGGGTTGAATTTCCTTTTTGCTAATAAGATAATTCGTTATTTCTGAACGAACTCAAGTGGTTTCAGCTACAGGCTCGATGCAATTCTGCCATGAAGATGAATTAGTTAAAGCTCATATGTAAGGACACAATGGTTAAGTAGTAGGTCAATGCATACCTTTTCCTATCTATATATCTCGAATATGTGCTCATGTATTTCCATCATATGAATTACTCGAAGGCGAAAGGAAAGGCGTTGTCGATATCACCCAGTGGCCAGATCACCATCTGCAGGCCAAGTAACCGTTTTCTTAGATTTAGGACTTTTTCCCCAGGATGGTAGGGAAACCCCAGCGTTTCGAGAAATACTTGTCTCTGGAAGATCGTTGAAAATGATATGAGGTCCGGTTTTCTCGTTGTGTACTACTGGTAACGGTGCCGGATAGGAAGCTTTTGCTGGTCGAGGTACTGGCTTCAACATGTAATCCTTATCTTTTCTTGCTTTGTCGCGATATTTTTTCATGTCGCAATTGAACTCTCCGGCTTTAGCACGCTCATTTGAGTCAATGGGCAAAAGACGTTCCATCGTTAGATCTAATAGATCATGGATGAGCTCGGAGCATCTCTCATGTTGGTGCAATTGGTCAACCCATTCTTTGACTCCAAGTCGAATCTCCGCATTCGGGATGCGATCTGCATCTTCTTTTATGGTGAAGAAATAGTCATCATCAATGGTGGCATGCTGTGCTGTATTCCTTTTGCTTCTCCAATTAGCAAACTCGTCTAGCTGAGCGTTGCCTTTGAGAAGCCACGTAATAAACTCGAGCCATACACAGCCACAGCTCCAGATGTCATAAGCACGAGACACAGGAAGTCGCAGCTTGCATTCCGGGGGTTCGTAAGTTGGGGATGAGCGTATTCCAGATGGCCGTATCCCAGACTTTGTGTCTCTACCGTGGAATCTTCCTAAGCCGAAATCCGCGAGCTTTAAAACACCTCGTGGGTCATCCGCTTCAGGGCCTTCTTTGAACCAAAGTATATTTTCGGGCTTGATGTCACGATGCCGACCAAACCTTTCTTCGCCGTCACGTACACTCATTTGACCATCATCTTGCACTCGCACGTTTGCATCACCTCCCCCAGCACCGCTGACATTTAGTAGGGTTGTCACTCTAAACTCGTGCAGGAGATACAGTGCACTAGCAATGCCAGCCATTTGCATTAAAAACCACATGACTGTGGGTTCATCAAAGGCTGGCGTTGGCCATTGTTCCCAGTAACTACGTAGATTGTGATCGGCCCATGGGAATATTAAATGGTAACGTTGGTCCTGTCGATAAGTGGCCAATAAGCGAATGAGATGCCTGTGGGGCTCTTTGAGTCCGAGAGTTTTTAGAACCTCAACTTCCATATTGAATTCTGCTTCGTCGGTCGAGAATAGTTTTTTCACCGCTACCAACGATTCTTCGGCCTGCACAACATTAGTATCCATACGCCTTGAAAGACCGAGTGTGAGTTTACCAGTGAAGAGTCCCTAGCCCAAAAGTTATGATGAGAAGGGTGAATATGAACAGCGAACACCTCGCTGTATGCGCCTTGCTTCGACTCCTTCGTTCTATCGCTGTCTTTCAAAGGAATGAAAGGCAAAATTTCTCTTTTTTCGAGCTCAATATGATCGTCATTCTTGAATACGGGCGCTATCATCCACCACTGCTTCTCGTAGAAATCTTCTATATCACCCTCATCCCAATGCTCAAGACCTCGGACAACTTTCCCAAATGGTCTTTCCAATTCAGTATTGATCTTATTGTGTTTCAAAGGAAGTTCCTTGTCTGAAATGCCTTGCCCCAGAAATTGGCGCACATCCGCACTCTTCTTGATAAGTACCAGAGTTGCATATATAGCTTTTGCGATGTTGCAAGTCTTCTCAGCAACCAATCTAGCTTCATTCATTTCGATCGATCCATCGCGTCTTGGTTGATCGTTCTCCACTGCATCAACGGTAAGTAGTGCATTGCGCTGAGACCTGGGCACAAAATGCCTAGACGGCTGCTTATAGGCTTCCACTCGACAATCACGTATCTGCTTATACAGCGAATCGCGGTTTTTTGAAGCTACGCGGGTTGGTAAATGTCGTTCTGAATGGGGTCGCGCATATTCTCTCGGGGGAGACAAATCATAACGATCTCTAATCTGCAGCTGTGGTGCTTCGGATACAACTGCGGACCTGCGCGTTTCACTGGAGACTCTAGACCGAGCGCTGTTGATAAATGGTGAAGCTAGCTGTTCGTTTGTGGGTTTCGCAAGAGAATCGTCATCATTTGTGTCCCGAGAAGTTGATCCACTGATCGAGCTATCCTGAATAAACTGTCAGTGGGGTTGTAACTGCTACAGAAGACTATTCTGCTGTCTTACAGGATATCGCATTGGACGTTGTGCCATTGTGTCTCCTGGCATGGATTATTATTCTCCACCTTTTACCGAGCGGCGTGTATTGTTATCAAAAAAACCACAGCTAAAGCCTAAAAGAAATGCTACAAGAACACTGAGAAGGTGCCGAAAACCGTGGCAAGCTTTTGAAGGAATATGTTTCGTACTTGGAAATGATAGATTTGTGCAATTGTATTGAATAAGAAAAGTTTCTTCGAGCCATTTTCACCATTCAATTGCGCACCGAGGCAAAAACCCAGCCTCAATCCGCATACACAACTCAGTTGATGGCAGATTGAGGCTCTAATTCTGTGACCAAATACGGATGCAAATTACTATGACCTTGGCAGCATGAACAACATCATTGGTACAACAAATTTTAGGATTCGTGCTTACAGCCTGGAAACCGAGTACCCTCGAAAGGCTTACTCTGTGTACTAAATAGGAATGTGTTAAGAGACTGTCGGTCGGTCGGTGTCGCGATAGTAAACACGTCTCTTCGGGCGTAATAACGCCTACAAGAAAGCCCCATCTCTTTGTTGGCAGTCGTTCCCTGTGATGGCAAGGCATACTTTCGCCACTTTCTCTTTGAAGCTCTTCTGAAGTAAAAATCTGACATTTGGATGAGGATTAGTACTGACACGATGGTATCTTTCCTAGCCTTCATCTATATTCATGGGTTTATGAAGCACTGATTTGGCAGCCTGAAAGTTGTAGGCTTATTACTACATCACTCACTCATATTACCTCAGAGTGAGGTTGCCAGTGGCGCTTTCAGATTTCAAGTGGGGGTTGGGCACCATTTTCCCTGCTGTTACAAGCCAGATCGGTCGCTGAAATTTCCTCTTCTTGGTAGGATGGTTTATTGGTTCTGACTTCTATGTATCATAATGGTTGATGAGTACACTGAAACCTCTTTGTTTGGGAAATGGTGGCCAACAGTATCAATTCATTCAAAAGTGACCAAGACGTGTAGTTTTGTTTTTATAATCTAACTTCGTTCGTTCTTGCTGATTTTAGAGACGTGAATGAGAAAACATTTGCGACCCAGAATTGAGTATAACCTTGGGGAATGAAACAGCCAGCTCTTTTAGTGAACCCATACAGATGTAGATGTTAGCCTGATTTTACCGTTGTTGCTGTTGTTGACCAGGTGCCCACAGCGGAATCATAGACTGAGAACGGCGGAGAAGATGTATTTATCGCATTGGTGCCCATGCCATTTTCGACATCTACCTCTCTACGTCTTTTTCTTAAGGGATACAAACTACTTAGACTATTTGTTCTGGTGGAAATGAAAGATCGAAAGCTGTTTTGACCGCTAGGAGTTGACGACTCGGATGACATCGACGGTGTAGATCTCACTTCCGTGAAGTATACCCAGGCCCACCAAAGAACGATGGTGAAAGCTGTCAAAGGTATCGAAATGGCTGCTAGTATCCATGAGTTTTCTGTTATTGACATATGTCCACTATCGCTCGTCTGCACGAATTCAGTGGAGAAGAAATTCTGATCCGAGTTAGTCAAAGAGAGGTTGAGTCGGACATGGGGGTAATTACAGCAACAATTGTCGTGGGCAAATAGACCAATGTGATTATAGTCAAGATCTTGACCGCGGCTGCGTCTTTTGTGCTTCTTTCCTAGGTGGGAGTCAGGTTTGCTCTCTGAAGTTAAAGCCAAATTTGCTCACTGTCAGATGATGCATCGATTTGTTTTCTTCGTGACTCAAGAAATCCGAAAGCTAGAATTGATTAGGTTTTGTGAAAACTGATGTGCACCCGTTGAATACTTACCAGAGTCACAGTAGATTGCATTCTCTCGTTCAAGTCTTTTGCACGACCAAGATAAAACTCCGCATCCTTTACAAATTCCTCGAACTCTCTCAGTACAATCTCATGACAAGCCTTCTCTTCGGCCGTCATTTCTTTTCCTAGTCTTAAGGAATGGTCTTTACACTGATTTCGAAGGCTGGTAATAGTGTCAACTTTGGTCCGTAGAATCATCAAGAGATCCAGCACATAATCTTCTAAGACCTTTAATTCTTGTCTTGTGTCGAAATTGATGCCGTGCTCTGATAAAGAGTCTCCGTCCGCATCATCGGTGGCACATATTATCAAGTTTGTCTGTGAAAACATTATCAGGGCTAGCTGTTCGATTTGGAATATCGGAGTCGAGTATACCTGTTCCCTTAGTCTGGATTCAAGGCTTGCTATATAGTCTGGCCATCCCGATAGACTATCTGATATTATGATTCTATGTACATCCCACGGTGACATTTCTCGATTCCTGACCTCACTCTCTTTAAGATATTGTGTAATTCTGATTTCTGCCTCTTTGGTGGGCGCAATGAACAAAAACATCGAGGGTATATCTTTGATCGAAACCGATGGGTTGGAATGTAGATCTAGCCTTTTTCCATGATACACTGCAGTCTGGCGGATGGACCAAGGATTCGTGTTGCCACGACCATTGAGCTCTGCCTGGCGGATGACATACATTGAACCTGTTCAAAATAAGCCCCAAAAATAGCCGTATTCAAGATGTGAAACTCGCCTTCTAAACCGTAGGTATCAGGCCCGTTAAACGATTTCTTGCTCACCCTTCTCCTGAACCTGGGAAAATCAAACTCATTCTCTCTTTCTTTCAAACCAAACGCAAAAACGCACTTCCAAAACTGTTCACACACATCATAAATATTAATGAGATGCTCAAGCAATTCGCGCTCTATGTTCAGTCTCGCCCAGCACCTATCATGTCGTACGATAAATATTTGGCAACGATCCCCCGCTTTCTCGAGAAGATTGATTTGCGAAACTTCGCAAACTTTTGAAGGATTTTCAAAGGCCACATTCATTGATTGATGGTTTGCGACACCCGATGTTGGAAGACGTATGACTTGCAACAAGCTCTTGTCTGCTTTTCTCATAAATAGACTATTTGCCTTGGCTTCAATTTTGCGTTGAAGTGCCGTTGAGTCGTCCGACTGAAGGTATCTCGACATTTTTCTTATATTGTATGGTGGATAATTCCTCTCGACATATGAATGCGTAGATGTCCATCAAGAGAGCCTGATTTATGTGAAAGATAGTTCAACGTCACTTCACTCCCAGCGAATCAGATTGACCCCGCACATAGCCTACTCCGTACAATTGTGCATAGGCACCATTCCTCATTAGGCAAAAGAACATGTTCACGGGTAGTATGGCTATTGGAATTCTGAGAAGCTCGAAAGTTTTGTGTTACTATTCAACTGCGGACCCAAATCATGGTGAGCTTCGAAATCTATTACTATATTTCGAAAGCTGATGACAACGCTTCGACCCTGTCCTCTCCTATCCAAATCTCAATATCAAATCAAGGCTTCGGCTATTGTAAAGAAGTATAATACTTCCTTCCTAGAGAGTGACTGTCTGCCAAATCCATAGAACTATTTAGACAAATATCGTTCCCAGGTGGTTCCTCTAGACCCTAGACCCTAAATGCACTTGTTGAGCTCTCTCATGACAATTCCTACGTCAAAAGTTGTGTCTTTTGAATGTTCGACAATCCTGTATTTGTTCCTGCGACTATCAGTACGATACTCCAGCATATCTAGGGCAGATCTTGCCTTGGTCAAGGTTGTAGTGTTATGGTTGTCGGAGGGATATATTTTGTAGAGATTCCTCCGCAACTATGAAGAATAACATTAATTGGTGTCTTTCTCAAGCTCTAGACAGACCTCACCTCAACGCGAAAATTATTCTTGCCATCCCTTATTCCATATACCGATTGTAGCAAGGTTATTAACTTATTTTGGTCCACATAATGCCCTTCGATGATTTGAGGAGGGATACATTGCGAGGTGGAAGACATGGCGGTAAGAAACTCTAAACGCGCGACGATGACTTGTAAGGACACAGCAGATTACGATCGTGAATTTAATTTGAGATGGTATGGATTTGATTTATGAAGCTCATCAATTTCGCACTCCTTTCTGTCCAAACTGATCTTACCACAGTGTTCAGATTATTTTCTCGGGTCTAACCATTTCAGTACGGAGTGCCTTGTGATGAAGGATATTACAATCCACATATTGATTCTGCAGGCTGACTCTAGGTGCGCGCAACTGTAGGGGCTCAGCCACCATTTGTAGCGGAAGTATTCACACAAGAATCGATTTCTTCCTTCACCGCATGAATCAGTGCACGAATTTTGTATAAGGGTTAGAGACAAACAATTGTAAGGGTCTCAGGGGCTTCTACAAAATATCTCCCACGCCGAAGCTATATATTGACGTCAGCATGATATTCAACAAAAGCCACTCCCTACATGAATCTCGAAGAATATGATGCCTTACTTTTATCTCGAACTTTTGCCCTGGGAAGCGACCTTTCAAGAAAGACTTGAGCTTTTCCGGATCCACGTATCTGTTTTCTATCGTTTGCTTGGCCGGCATTCTGCTTATCCGCGCAATTTGAGAAGAGGAGTATCACAAGGCTTCCGAAAAGTTGTTTTTTCTTGGGAGCGTTCAGGGATGGGATGTTGGTCTTATAATACCACTTTGAAAATGACAACACCGAACGCAGCTCAAAGGCAATGCATGGATATTACATACGGCAACTTACATATGCAGCCATACCTAGTTAGGTAGGTATACTTCAATGTTCCACTTCGAAAAATCTGAACACCCCCAAAATTTACACATCTTTGCTAACCTTCACATTGTTCTCCGAACTTTTTAAAAAAGTTTGAAGCCAGATTGAACGCTTTAATTGCTGGTAAAAATGCTGCTTGAAATTATACGTTTACTGTAAGTAATGAATCTTATTGGTTTAGCGAAGAAGGCCTTCTACAAGCCGCTTTTTCCGATCGTGTACGACAATGACACGCATGCAATATTGATAGTACATATATTGAAATTTGAAATCTCCAATCATCTACAATTCCCCACGGATTCCCACCATTCTTGTCTTCAGCTTAGCTATGGCAAAATACAAAGATTTGTCAGTACCATACTACCATCAGACTTAGACTTGGCATATACAGCTGCATACTGTACTTGATGGCACCTGATTCTATGCGCGACCAATCACGGTCACTAGCATACTCCACCCAATGGGGTAGGTAATTGGCAGGAGTTAGTACAACGCCATGGCGCTGTTATGTCACTTGTGTGACTGCCGGTACTTCCCTCTGTTTGTTGGCTCTGGGATAATCCAGTGGATTCGAAAGCTAGGATAATTTGGACATCAACACTGTCAAGTTGACAGTGTCAACCGGACCTGCGAAAGTCATTAATACATCCTTCTTAGAACTTGATATTTAAGATAATGCGTGTTGGAAACTTGCAGTCAGTAGATTTGGCATGAATTAGGGCGGGCGGGCGATCTCTCTCCCCCAAGCTCGGCCCCACTTCGAAAGCTAGGGGTTTCGCTTCCATTATCCTCCCTCGTTATCGTTCTTCTCTTCCCTTGAACTCTAGTTAATAGCTGTAATCGCTTAAACTATTCAATTCTCATCTCTTCTTTCCCTAAGTTCTTGAAATAATTTGGGCGGATTAAGTCTCGATCAATCAGGTACCTGCAAGACTTGGGGTATTAGGGCTGCTTTGGCAACCAAAATCCGCTCTTTTCCACTGTATATTCCTCTCTTCTGTATAATAGCAGATTCTGCAATATAAAGAAAAAGCAAGAAAAAACAACAGTTTTGAAATCCACTATTACAACTTTGATTACCAATTCTACTGTTTAACAATTATAAACTTTAAACTTTAAAATATAGTATACCAGGGGCCTGCGAGCCCCCGGACCTCTTGCTTTTCGAGAAAGTCTAATTTAAGTTTAGTTTTATTGTAAATTTTATGAGAACTTATATTATTTATATTAATTATATTAATTATATTAGCTTGCAGGCTTAAAGTCGGCTTGTTTTTTATTATTATAATATTTATATTATATTTTATAATTTTTAATATTAGTATATTAGTATATTAGTATATTAATATATTAGTATATTAATATAGTAATATAGTAATATAGTAGTATAGTAGTATAGTAGTATA
>NGKG01000004.1:2608068-2623410 GCA_002162505.1 Myriosclerotinia scirpicola | reverse complement strand
ATAATGTTTATAATGTTTATAATGTTTATAATGTTTATAATGTTTATAATATTTATAAAAATAAAAAAGCAATAAAAGCGATTTGAAACTAATCTATTACCTAACCGACCGTATTTATTAACGTGCATGCGTATCCACTCGCTTGTGCTAGGGGTTTTGGGAGTGTTACGCTTCCCTTTCCTACTACTCGTAGATTTGAACCTGAACTTAGACTAAAGTACGGGCGGGGTTCATTTTCTAAACTCTCAAGGGGATTGAGAGAATGGAGAACATGGTAGATATCTGGAGATCATAAAAGGCGGAGGGCCCTTGGATTACCTTGGATTATTTTTACTTCAAGTTGATTAGAAATACCTTGCCTTGCAATGCCAGGAGTTCAATGTCGAGGCTTGGGTTCAACACTCCACTTGCCGCTAAGGTATAAATGTCGTTAAATAGTTTTGCGAGAATAGTAATCTCGGAGATTTGATGGTAGGTAGATTTGCGATGATTGTATATAATTGTCGTCGTTATTCAACTTTTAGTCTTCTAAACGAATCTTATTTGTTGTCGATTTTCTCAAGTGAGAATTTACGAGTATCGCGATTCGTGAAGGCCGTGCTTCTCTACTTGCGCAAGAATGAAGATTGAGTAGTAGAGTAGAGCTCAAAGTATATGTTTACAATAAATTCGTTTCATGTCTGTTGCTCCCTGACCTTGTTCGCAAGAATCCTCGGGATGTGGTTGATGAGAGGCGGAGATGGAGAAAGGGCTGGGTTTATATACTGCGAAAGAGAGAAAGTTACCACTGAAGGGCACTCATACTCTACATATATCGGCTTTGGATCCTTATGTAGTGAATTATATGGACAGTTGCTTATTGCGAAATAATTACTAGTGAATTAAAGCTTGATTGCTTGGGGTTAGCAGCTCACTGCGTACATGTCACACCTTCTTGACTTCTAAAAAGAATGCCGCAACATCGCAAATACACAAGTTGTTATTGATTGATTCTATCATTATGAAATCATTCTCAATTACTAATCCACGATGATGCAAAGAGTCTCGAGAAAATTGTCGTCTAGTCAGCAGCTCCCTGATATGATGATGTTAAATGAAGCAGTAGAGCCAGTGCATCTCGAGTGAATAACCACAACTGTTAATCAAATTGCTCCGTAAAACCACTTTTCTGTTTTCTTGATTTCTTTAATCAGATTGACTGATTATCCAGTCCAGAAAAATGGTTAAGTTAGGGATTTGTTGCTAGTGCATTTATCCGTGACATCACAGAGCTAGAGTCTATGTTTACTGCAAACTCTGAATCTCTATAAAGACTCTCTATTATTTTTTATTTTAATTCGACAAACTATGCATGTGTCAATGCGAGTACTTTCCCAGGTGTTCCAGGCTGTGGATAGTGCATAGCTTTATGATTATCTGGTTACGCGTTGTTCAGAATCTTGGTATGAATCTGGAGTCTTTCGTAGGGTCTCTTTTCCACCGTTCTAAAATATTATTTAGGGTACTATCAGATTTTTCTGTTCAACTGTCTATACTCGAGATGTTGTTTTACCGTCACCGTTTTGATTTTAGTTATCATTCCCAACTTCCTACACTCTCTTATTACAGGTCACGACTTAGCGTTTTGCATCGGATTCTTCCCTTTCTTGCCCGCCTTGCTCATCTATCCACTGTAGCCTCTAGACATTGAAATTCGCGGCCTTCTCTTTTCTTTAGAGTTCATTGGATGGAATCTTTATATGAACATACGTTGTTTATATACTCAGAATCTTCGTCAAGCGACGATATGTTTGAGAAGAGCTTGTTTACTAGAACACTCACTTCATGGCCACTCGCACGTTGAATTTAGCCTTCTATGATTATGAAGTGATATATCCTTCCTGGACTTCTCGATTCATTCACTCACGTTGAGACCTGTTGAGTTTCACAGTAGTCTTAAACCCTTCCTGTATCCCAATTAAACCCCTCCACTTCCACAGAACTATAAAATAGTAAAATAATCCCAGCTATTTTCCAGACCATAATGAGCAATTGCGGGTAGCAAAATGAAAAGATCAGGGAAAGCAGACAACTTGTGGATATAGATTCTGGTATCTATTGAAACAAGTAGGGACTTTCGAGGCTGAAATGGATTATTATATTAGGTGTTATTCCCAGACTTTGATGTTTTGATGTAAGAAGTTTTTCTTTGCTACCTGATCTTCTCACTGTCGTTAAGCTTCGACAGTCTCTATTCTATTGTTGCCAAATTCCCATGTGGCCGTCATTCTCTGCTCACTATTTTCTACATATATCCCCGGAGTGTATATAGCTTGAAAAAGTCTACAGCTCTACCAGACTCAAACTCTTGCATAACGATATCCCTCCATGCAGGATATTCTTATAATCCACCACTATTAACGCATTTCCCTTGACACATCAGCCAAACTTTCTGTTAAGCAATGATTTGCAGAATTTGAAGAAGCATCATGAGGTGTTAAATAGTATCTAGAGTTTTTTCTGGGTTATTAATAAAGATCTCTCGTAGTTCCACTAGGCAGGCTATCAGCACACCTTTCCGATTTTTCGTGTATATAAAGACTCCAGAAAGGAAGGCCCGAAATACTTTAAAGGGAAAACACTCTATAGTGTAAGGAGCAAGGGATTTTGCTGTCTTGTGTTTGTATTCGAGTTTAGTTTTCTAGGAAGATTGTAGAGGAGCTATTGTTTGAATCTTTTAGATGACTTTGGACTTCTCGTCGTTTGAACCTGTTACTGTCATTCAGAGTTGCAGTTCTGGTCCCTAAAAGAAGCTGTTGTTGTTTTTCGTTCACGGCTTCCGTGGATTATGAGGGTTAGCATAGACAGTTCATTGTCTTCGAGAAAGTGTTTTACTCTAACTTACCCTGTGGCTGTGAATTCAATAGCTCTAAAGATCATCTTCAGGCTCTCTGAAGCCTTTAAATAATGGAGGAATGATACTTCGAGTAGGAATTGGGTTCATAAGAGTTGAAGAAACTAGTGGAAAATGAGGGAATAATGTTTTGGGCGGGATTGCGCTTCTTTTGTGACCCAGGGTAAAAGAGCTGAGCAAGTGAACGGAGGGGGATCTATATAAAAGATGCAAATTTTTTATTTCTTGTTCAAAAACTGGATTGTCTCCTACCCAGAATTACTTCAGGGTGTTTTGAGTCAGCTCGAAATCTTCAAAGTCATATTGTCTGATATAAGGATACACATTATCCTCAAGAATAAGCAACATCCTCGGGGATCTTATATCATCTAATCTATTATATCACTCGCTATCACAATTTTCCTCCTGTTCTCACCGTCATTACTTCCAAAGCTTACGCGTCGCTGTCATCAACAAGATCCATCATCAAACGAATTCTCAAGATCCACCGGATTCTGGGCAAATATCTTAACACCCTCAACTTACCATATTATAATTAAGAGAGAGCCCTAGACTGGAAAGAGCATTGCAATGGTCAGCCGTGTAATGTAAATTTGTGGTGGTCAAACTAAGCTCCTGGTGGTCTCTTATATAGTAGTCTAGATATTTTTGAAATGGCTTTAGGGGCGATGAAGTCTCTTATCATTCAACGGGACAACGAATCGTGTACCGGCTGTCACCTTTTAATGTTATCACTACATTACATGAGATGAGAGTGTTCTGTAGTATCTACTATCAAATATGTCGCAGAGAAGTGACAGTGAGTATCTGGTATTGTCATCGCTATTTCTCATCATTATTACCCTTTCTTTGCAGATAAGAAATAAGAAATCTGCGAATGATTCGCGTGGATATATAGAGTAGCTCCTGTAAGTGTTTTCGAGGCTGAAGATAACATCTTCCTTGAGAGATAGACATCTATCTCACACCCATCCACCTAATCCTAACAAATTGAGAATACAACTGCTGAAAAAGTGACTGATCACTAGATCTAGCTAGTATCGAATGGGAAACTCATTGCTCACACACGAAAGAACTCAGCGCCTCTCCTCCGAGATACCTCAGCTTCGAAAATGAACCAAGAAGATAATGGACCCGAGTACGGTGCTGCTGAAGAAATTAGGAGAATGATAATCGAGAGGAGCTCGATTAGAATAGTGAGTGACTTGACAGTGACAGTTCTTTTACTCGACACTATATCATTGATCTCTCCTCATTATCTTGGCAAAGGTATTTTCTAATTCATAAAATACAGACACGCCATGATTCATGAACCCCGAGCACTTTACCATTCGACGAGAATCTGGAGTTGTTACTTCGTCACGCTCACCATCACTGTCTGAATACGCCTCGAACACTAGAACTGCAATATTACCACTTTTTCATACAACCCCAACAAATTCATCTTCACAAATTCATTCAACTCACTGATACCCATAAAGCTAAAACTAGGCTTCAAATGGTTTCTCTGCCAGTCGAAGGGCAGGACCGCGGTTGCCCGGCGAGGTTCAAATACTCTTCAGGAATCAATAGATTCTCTCCGGGAGAGAGAGAGAGGAGGGGGGGGGGCACGAATTCATTCATGGAACGCTTCCAAAAATCATGATTAATCTTATTTTCAGTCAATCCTGTTGAAATTGTATTCATCTCATTGTTTGATTTGTCCTGGATGATTCTATCAAGTTACAAAACATACAAGAAACTATTTTGAGAATATCGTCACGGTAAACTTTCGCGTCATTTTATGAGTTCGTACACCCGCTGACTGGTGGTTGTTCGAATTATACACCGATAATGAATAATTTTGTATCAATGGGTATATGATGCGAGGCTTTTGTGCCGAGTGGGATATGGTGAGGGGTGGTACAGACTGTCGGTGATTAGGGGAACGCAGAAACTCTTGTAAGTGATGGGGACTTGGAGCAATGTTTATCATTGAGATAGTACTGCGTTAGTTAGAGTCAAAGCCTAGGAAATTTTATAGTACTAGGAAGTAAAGTCTTCAATTTTCCTATTTCTTTCCACTTTGTGTGTAGGTAAATTCATTGCCAATAGAGGGGACCGTATCAACACAACCCCTCTACCGACGTCTTGAGCACAAAAACAAAATCCCTCCACCAATGTCTTGAGCACAACCAAATAACGTGAACATATGTGTTATTCTCCACTAGAATACAAAGTACAGCAACGCTCCGGTTGCGTGACCATACTATCTCCAATTGGAGATGGGGTACGGTAAGATTACATAAGGCTCTCGACGTTTATCATTATTCTTTGTTTGTGATCAACGAGTCAACGACGAGCATTCCCACTGTTACCAATAGCGGTACACATCTGGGGAACATCTGAGAGCAACTATAGTTGTGAATGAACAAGAAGTAATAAAGGTGCAAATTACGAGAAGGGTTATTATCTTGGAATCCAATGTTTGAGGTTATTTCACCGTTCACTGTCTTGTGAAACAGAATTCTCCGTAACCTCGGCGAGGCGATATTGAATTTTTTGGGGAATCTGAATATTTTGTTCCGACTCGGAATACTCTCCAATGATGTGAAGAAAGTACAATTTTAAGGAGCATTTGAGACGGAAGAAGAGAAGGCAAAGTGATAGCAATGTATTCCGAAGTTCGGGAGAAATGGCGTTTTACCTTTGTTGTCCGTTGTCAATGCGAACAATGTGTTTAGACAAAACCCAAGAAGACTTTACAGTCATACATGCCAAATTCAAACTTCACACATGCCATGAAACTTCATGGCGTGTGACATTGGTTCATCCCGAAGTTGGATACTAATGGTTCGAGTTACCACAATCTTTTGTATTACCGACAAGACTTTCGTGAAGCCCGATATATTGACCTGCAGACAGCATAAGTCTCTCGCGGCAATATCTTCGGCTTCTTCTCACTTCCATCCATTCATCCATTCATCCCAAGAGAACAGTTAAAACTTTGCCAAGACGAGAATTGAGTATGTATTCTCGTACTCTTTCCACCCTCCTTATTGCTATCCCATCTTGGCATCTTGATTCTTATCCTCGTGAAAGATACGAAAATGAAGTATCATCATGATTGACTAAAACTTCATATTCTCTATCTATAATACTAGCATCTCATACAAAACTTTCCGCTTTGTAATTGTCAATCGTATGAATCATATCATTGATACTGGTCGTAACTTCCTTTCATAACTTGTAAATACGAATGAAGATCCAGATTAGGCAAGATGTAATTGAGTTCTGGTAGAGTATGATGAAAATGTACGATTTTAGTTGTTTTATGTTTCGGAGCGCAGCGTAGAAAACATAAGGCGTCGGATTCTCCGTAACTTTTGTATAGCGTAAACTAGATAGGTTATGTGTTGGTTGTACCGTCTTCTTTTGGCAAATTCGGTTACGCTAAGCAGGGATTCTTAACTTAAGGTTATTTTAGTACTGAATTTTCTCCAGTATTTGTGAGGCTCAGCTGACTAAAAGTGGAGGCTTTCGCAAGTATCTAATTGAACAAGCGAATCAAATCAACTCCGAATATCCTCAAAACCCTAACCCATATGAACCTTAAATTTACAGCCCCTGCTTAGCGTAACCGAATTTGCCAAAAGAAGACGGTATTCTTATAACCTATCATAGGGGCACGTGCGGGTTTTGTTTGACGGTTAAAATCGGGTTGGCCAACTATAATTAATATTTTAACCTACCAAAATTAAAACTTTTTTAAACTATGAACAAACTATAAGTTATAAGTTGGAAATACTTTTTGTTAGCAATTTCTATTGAATTTATATCTTTTCAATAATAAATACTATTAATTAATAATTATTAAACAATTAAGAAATAAAAAGTTGAAGTTTTGGTTAATAAACAATAAAGTAAGCGGGGTATATCAGAACCACAAAAAGCTTTTCTTTACATCTTTGTACCTTTATATTTCTTATAACTACTATTCAACTATGATTTAATTAAATTAATTAATTCAAGTTAAATTAAAATTATTACATAGATGGCTACAAATTCAAAATATATATTTCAATTTATAGGTTCTACCATATGTTTAAATCTATAATCAACTTTATTAACTAAAAATCTACAATGTTACTATTGAATTACAGTGTATTATAATGTACGATTACATTAAATTATTTTGATTTATATCTTCATTTTTAAAGATTTATAATTAAAACTTAAACCTATACTAGAATAACTAAATTACTATAAGTATTATTAGTAGTGATTCTAAATCTAATTGTAACCTTTTATTTATTAGTAACCAACAGTTTTATCAGATTTTAACTGAAAATTGAAGGTTAAAAGCTATTTCCGTGAATTAACGGTTGATTTGCGGTTAAATGCAACCGTATTATGCCCCTAAGGTAGAAATCTATTTGTGTATAAATCATATAATCAAGTGATAATTATTCCTTTGTTAAGCAACTCGCTTCGAAACAACTTGCGAGCATGCTTGCCCCCCAATTCTTTCTTCCATCAACAATGACTTCTAGTATTGCGAGAAAGCACATCCATGGATGTTTTCAATATACTTAAAGTAGCTTAGTTTGCAGTCACGTGACTACAAGTTCAGCAAACCATTGAGAACTTAAACTTGCACTTATCATCAAATTGTCAAATCTAACAATCTACCTTTTAAACCACTTATTATTAATAAACTTTTGTTGGTTCTTTATATATTGTTATTAGGTTGCTACTCTCTATTGTCTCCTTCTAGCGTGCTATCAGGATGCATGTATTTCGCACGACTCTTTTACAGTATGTGGTGATTCTTTTTTGGCTCTAAGTAGCGACTCAATTTCACCACTTGATCTACCGATTATTTACTGACAACCTTGGAAGTACAAAATAGACCACGAAAGCGAAGAACCGGCTGCGGCCAACCAAAATCCAACAGTGTGAGCTTCACTATGGAATCCGATTCAGTTGGAGAACATAGCTAACAATACGGGTTCTAGTAGATCAATTGAGTTCAGGGCTGCTGTGAAGCAGTAAGTAGTTCTGTCCAATTCTGTAGACCATAGATGACTTCATACTGACAATATATTAGGCTGAGTGGAAACTGGGACTGTGTGCAAGTGCTCAAATACTCTTTATTTTCATGTTCTAATTTGTATTCCAGAAAAATAAAAATCGAAGAACTGTAAGAATTTGTTATAGCCCAACTAGTTTTGGTATGAAAACTCTGATATTGATACGAATTTCAGTGAGAGAAAAAACCAGAGCCTGTAAGAATCTGCTATTCTCAACTAGTATTCGTGTAAAACTGATGTTTTTCAGTCTTGTCGAAAAAGAAGAGGAGAAAAAGAAAAACGAAGAGAGAGAGAGAGAGAGAGAGAGACAGAGAGAGAGAGGAAGAGTAAGTATATCTTATCATACTTCCTAATTTCCGAACTAATTGTCATTGTAGTAAGAGAACGATCGAAGAACTGTGAGTGAAAAGCCAAATGAATTAGTGTTCAACGTAAATCATGAAGCGGAGGGCATATCTGCCTTCAAAGCAGTCATAGGCCCAATTTGTGCTGAAAACAAATCATATAATCCTCCCTAGCCCTCTATTTCTTGACAAGGTCTAACTATTTACAGTAAGGAGAAGATCAAAGAACTGTTAGTGAATATGATTCGAACATCCAAGTCAGAAGCCGGAGCTTCCATCCTATTCGTAAAAAAGAAGGGAACAGAAGAATTACGCCCATGCGTAGACTACAGGGGCTTGAATGCAGTCACAGTTCCTAATCGATACCCAATCCCACTGATCTCGGAGATCCTCAATAGACTGGGAAAAGCGAAGGTATTCACAAAATTGGACCTAGAGGAGGAACCCGACCACAACAGTAAATCGATTGACGACGTGGTGGATTGGGAATCGGAGGATGTACAAATGGTCGGAGGACAAGGTCCATTAGCACCATCTCTATTGAAATCGAAAACTGAAATGAAGAAAGATTTACCAACTGAGACCCCAGTATCATCTCATGGAAGCACTGATATCCATACCCACCCAGATATGAGACCCGCCTTCGTCTTCGGGGACATCGGAGAGGATTTCGCCCGAGAGACCGGAGCCGCAGCCGATATCGAGGAGGAGGGAGGGGGTGGGCATCGCTTGTAATGGGAGTCATTTGGGAGAGAACTAGAGAGACTTGTATTAAATCATAGGAACGGAAAACCCAAATTCAAAAATTACATCATTATTGCAGTGTAATGTTTATAATGTTTATAATGTTTATAATGTTTATAATGTTTATAAATAAAAATAGTAAAAATAATCAATTATAAAAGTAGAAAAAGCAATAAAAGCAATAAAAGCGATTTGAGACTAATTTACTACCTGACCGACCGTATTCAAGTCAGAAGGTATATACCCATGACTGATCAAGAGATCATATGCAGTCAGATCCGAATTCATCCTTTGACGAGAGAAGTAACTTTGGCTTTCGATACGAATTAAAGACCGTTTTTCGGGAAGGTATTCGCATGTGGAGTAGTCGACGACAATGAGTATGTATGATGACGATGATAATTGAGCAGTAGACTGGAATGAAAAAGTAGAAAAAGCACTAAAAAGCCAAGAAACATGATTTAAGTGGGTATCTAATACCGTCATATGCAAGTTCCATTAATATATAGACCCCCGAAAATTGAAGCTCTTTCTTTGTTTTTGTTTGCTCCAACTTTCAATATTTTATAAGTATTAGGTAATTTTATAGTAATTTTACAAATAGAATATAATATCGTATTCCGCTTTAATATAGCCAGGTTTTGCTATATTCTCTCCTAATTCTCTTCTAATTCCCAACTTCATATTGATATTGTATTAATACCTTAATACCTAGGTATTATTCATTACCTACTACTACCGCACGGGTCGGCCATCTTCGGATCATCCTATCCTATCCCATCTCATCTCATCCCAAACTAAAAACAGAAATACAAACGAGCCTCATGCAACTTTAAAAGAAAGAGAGAGAAGAGACTACTACACACCTACCCGGCCGGTAACGAGGAACCGAAAGAAAACAAAACCTGCTACTTCCAGGGCTCCGTAAGATCCACCTATTTAACACACACACTAAAATACAGGGAGCTGGGCCCAATTGAATTACTGTCGTGGGCAGTGATTATTGGAGAATTGAACTGGTGAACCTCATCACAAAATCATAGAGTTGAGATGACCTCGAAATCGATTGTCGGAAGTCCTCGCTCAAGCTTCATTAGCAATGGTTATACTTCTAAAAGACCTGCTATCTTAGGTCTTGCGAAGATTCTCTTTTTGAGCATCTGCCAAATCACTTCAGTATCCGCCGCTCCCATTACGACCTTTCTCGGAATCGCCAGCGAAGAGGATGCTCCAAAAGATGCCGATGATGCGAGTTTATGGTTGTATCTATCAGTCGCGGCTGTCCTGGTTTTGCTCGGCGGTGCTTTCGCAGGCTTGACGATCGCGTGAGTTTTCAATTGAAGTTCATCATCAATTTGCCATACTAATAAGAGTTTTCATCCAGGTTGATGGGACAAGATGGCGTTTATTTACAAGTTATCGCGACTTCCGGAGAAGGAAAAGAACAGAGACATGCGCAAAGGGTATATGGATTATTACAAAAGGGTAAACATTGGGTTCTTGTAACATTACTACTCAGTAATGTTATCGTTAACGAAACGCTCCCTATTGTACTCGATCGATCGCTCGGCGGAGGATGGCCTGCGGTTCTTGGTAGTACAGTTCTGATCGGTATGTTGGGGATCCTTTGCGCCAATGGATCTTATGTTAATTTGATGTAGTTATTTTCGGAGAAGTAATCCCTCAATCGATTTGTGTGCGATATGGTCTTTCAATCGGAGCGTTCATGGCACCACCAGTCCTCGGACTCATGTGGCTCTTAGCACCTGTAGCATGGCCAACTGCCAAACTTCTCGACAAATTACTTGGAGAGGATCACGGAACCGTATACAAGAAATCTGGTCTGAAAACTCTCGTCACTCTTCACAAAACCTTGGGAACAAGTCCTAGCGATCGATTGAATCAAGATGAAGTTACAATTATCAGTGCAGTATTGGATCTGAAGGAAAAAGCTGTCGGAGATATTATGACACCAATGGATGATGTATTTACGATGAGTGCAGATACAATACTCGACGAGGATACCATGAACGTCATTCTAAGTGCTGGTTATTCACGCATTCCTATCTACGAACCTGGAAATGAGAAAAACTTTGTTGGTATGCTGTTGGTCAAGATTTTGATCACGTACGACCCTGAAGATTGCAAACGTGTCAGCGATTTTGCTTTGGCTACCTTACCGGAGACTCGACCTGAAACCAGTTGCTTGGATATCGTAAACTTCTTTCAAGAAGGAAAGTCTCACATGGTACTTGTTTCGGAATACCCTGGCGAGAACTTTGGTGCTACTGGTGTGGTTACACTTGAAGACGTCATTGAAGAGCTCATTGGAGAGTAAGTTTAGATTGTCGTTTTCTAGCTGTGCTACTCTAACATTCTATAGGGAAATTATTGATGAATCGGATGTTTATATTGATGTCCATAAAGCAATTAGACGAATGGCCCCGGCCCCTAAATCCTCAAGAATTAAACCAAACCAAGTTGTTGAACAACCAGCCAATGGTTCCATTCACGCCACCGAGGATAGTCTTATTGATCTTTCAGAAGCCTCTGAACGTCCTGGCAACTTGCAGATTGGCAGGAGACGTAATCAAACTGATGTTAGAAGCGCTAGTCCTGCCAATCATTTCGGTACCAGCCCTAAAACGACTTTTATGCGTAGGGTTTCCACGGGTGATAACGATAGAAATGTTGTTGCCGTCAGAGGAAATATGAATGATATGCGCGAACACTTAAAACATCTTGGCCCATCCAATCTTGCTAGCCGACCAAAGATGACGAAGTATCAATCCGTCAAAATTAAGCCTGGAACTGTCCTTGGTGGTAATAGGACTGATTCCAGAGCTGACTCAATCCCTCACCGTGGATCAATTGCTGAGGAACCTGATTTCGAGCCATACACGGATACTCCAGGACCTCAAGGTGGCGAAGGAGAAGGTTTACTTCGATCTGCCGGAAAAGACGCAAAGGATGGAGTCCAAGCTCTGCAACAAGGTTATGGTACTGTAGACAACCGCGTCCCTTCCAGTAAACTCATCGAGGAGGAATCAACAGAGACCAACGCACCTCAATATGATGGCCCGACGAGTCCAACAACGCAACCTCAATCGCCTGGAAGCAGACTTTCAATGTCAAACTTCTTTAACAAGAATAAAAGTACCGATACAGTCGGATCCCTCCCATCTCAAAAGAGTGGTACGAGTCCTCCCAATAAAACACTTAAGAAGAAGAGTACAGCTAGAAGTGGAAGTATCACAGAGAACCTGGTAGAAGCTGGTGGTATTAGAAAGATGGTTTTGGAGACAACTGCCGGTAATGTGGAGGATGATAAAGATGGGAGAGTACTTCATTCGAGTAGTACTGGTAGTGGAAACAAGAGTGCAAGTGGAGGCGAGAATAAGTTTATGCAGTTCTTGAGTAATGCAGCATCAACTGATAGATTGGCGGATGGTGAGGGTAAGAGTCAAAATTCGAGTCAGACGGATAATGGAGATGGTGCTAGTGGTTCAGGTGTTGGTGGGTCAAAAAATAAAAAGAAGAGTAAAAAGAAGAATAAGAAGAAGCATGGTGCGAAGTAGAGGAAGAGGGGAGGGGAGATGTATAGTATGCGTGTTTTGGAGTGGAAAGGAAATTGATTTTTTGATTGTGCTATGATGGGTGATGAGAGGATAAGGAGGATTAATGATATCGCTGGCTATTATGCTAAATGAAGGGTTTGCACTGTTGCAAGGGGGAAGATCTTGGGATATGGGGTGAGGATGAAGAGTAGTCTTGTAATTATGTATATATATAAAAGTTATCGAAAATGAAATGGTCGCTGGCGGTCGCAGTACTTGAATGAAATTGATGGGTTGGATTTTTTGGTATTGATTTCTTGTTTACTATTACCTAGTATATGGTGCTTGCGGGGGTTGGGGAGAGAAGGGGGGAGAGGGGGTGTAAGTATGGCTTGCAAGGTGCGTGAAATGGATTGAGTTCTGAGTTAGTGCTGGGTTGGGGAGGGGGCGGTATTATTGGGATTGTTGCGGGTAGTGAGGGTAGTGAGGGTAGCGAGGGTAGCGAGGGAAGGGAGAGGTGTGAATGTGAATGTGAATTTGATATGAAGGGGGAGAATGAGGAGAATGAGGAGAGAGTTGAAGAGATCACTAGTAACTGCGATGTTGAAAACGGAGTGTTATACCTACCGGCAGTGGTGAGGCAGATGTAGCTGGCTGGTGAAGATGGAGTTGAGATGAGTGTTAAAGTAGAGGTAGAGGTACTTAGTAAGTATGGTTAGGTAATGTACCTAGGTATTAAAAAAAACTTGGTAGTTAGTGGGAAAGTAATTGGTAATTAAGTTTTTTTGAGTACTTTTTTTTTCGAAAGGTTGGTGATAACCTTGGAAAGAGGGGTTTTTTGTTTTTTAGTATACTTTAAGTTTTTCAATCTCTTTAATTATTTAAAGGAAAATAATATATGATGTATAATTTCAAGTTTTCAACTTTTTGAAGATAATATACTGGATGAGTTTCTTCGCTTTTTCTACTTACGTCTTGCTTTTATTTTACTATTTTCTCTTTGTTTTATACCAGGTAGTATTATATCTTCGATTTTGATAATAGTGATATATATATATACGTAAGCCGATCGGAAGGATTAGAAGACTTGGAGGGTTTAAAGTAAAGAGTAGGGAAATATAATATTTGATAGAAGAGTTATTTATGTAGATGTAGAACTAGTGTCTTTGTTAATTTATAATATAATCTAAAGTAAAGCTATATAATCCTTAACCTCATTATAATCGCACTTGCTATATTGATTCATATAGAGCCTAACATCGGGTTCCCATAGATCGGCTCTTTGGTTCCTAATTGGCGAGTGCAAATATTCTCTATACTTTTGCCGGTTGACTTAGCGAAACTTAGGGGGGAGCTAAAGAGACGCTTGTTGGCCGACGACTATAAGGTAGCTATATCACGATATACCACGGATTTTAGTATTTATCTAGTGTGAGGAAAACTCAAGCTTGAATCGCGATGTGATCTTGAGATAAAAACTAACACGTCACATTAGTAATTCTACAAATCTGGCCTTTTCTCAGATCCGTCTGCTATAAATACCCTTAGGAGTACGATGGAGTTCTGATCTTCCCTTTCCATCATATATAATTTCTTCACTGAAAAGGGGTGGACGAAAACGAATCATTGTTGGATTTATCACAGCTACAAGATATAAAACAGCATGGATTACCAAACGCCCTCTCAAACCACGACTTTAAACACCATGACTTCACCACTTATCCATCCGACAACTTCCTACCTCCCTACGAGCACACCCTCATGCTGCACCGTTTTCTCAAGCAGTCGACGAAACGTCACTATTCCACTGTGGGCCTTGATGATCTTTATCCCGCTATTCGTCAGGCTTCTAGTGTGGATTTTAGTATTATTGTATGATTTGCACGAGGCTCGTAACAAAGTCGCCATTCTCTCCAGCGGAAGAGAAATCCCCTGTTTCCTCAGGTGTACCGAAGGATCCTTCGTGCAAATCGAGAAGCATAAAAACCAGGACGAAGTCTGGGCCGAAAGTTATCAACAAGACGCCGCCTGCTTGATGAAGATACGAACGCTCGCGAGCGAGGCCGATGAGGCGCGGAGAGCTGCGAATAGTATCCCCGACGGGGAAGGATATGCGCGCGCCGCGAACGTCATATATGAAATGTTGGAGGCGGAATTTGTAGGGAAATATAAAGTTCCTCGGTCGCAGGTCAAGGCGAATGCGAAGGGGGAGTATATACTGGAGCCAGCATATGCGTATAGTAAACGGTAGCTCGTCCGCAACCCGGACAGGAGCTACAGGAGAGCATAAATTTGAGCTACACAATTGCGTATGCTTTTTTGCCAATAGACGGGGATACGATATGATATACCTCGCCGCCAAGCCTTCACGATGTACGCAAACTCTTAAACTGGAAAGGAAGAACGTGGATTATGCGACTTTTATATAATGTAATTAAACAAATGGCATGATGAGAATGCATATCTAATAGAACAAGCTTAAAGAAGACATACGGATGTGTGAAAGCGTGACGTACAATGCGTTCGAAAATCCAACCCGAAGACGAATTTTAGATTCCGTAGGGATTATATTGTTCAATTTGAATGGAAATATTTCTAGAAATCAGGAGGATAAGACATTGATTACTACAAGATAATCTAATAAAGTTGCAGTACCTTTCAAATTCACCATAGCATTACACTACCGATCCCTATACAAAGAGGACCCAAACTATTCCAATCCCCTACTCCCC
>NGKG01000004.1:2574284-2601378 GCA_002162505.1 Myriosclerotinia scirpicola | reverse complement strand
CGGGCCGCCGGTGGTGAAGGATAGGGGTTGGAGTGAACAGACTAGACGAGTTTCGACATCTGCGCTTCGTAATAATGCACAGAATAGCTGTGCTCCTACGTCTCTAGAGCCTTTCAGTTCCGTTGCCGCCCTCCTAAAATCCGCCATTTCATATGAAGCATCTGCATCATCGGGTAATTTATACTATGGATCATCCTTCAGAACTAGTATCATCAATAACCATAAGAGATCTTACATTTTTAATATCCTCCTCATCATCCGCCCACAACGCCCTCCTCATCCCCCTCTTGGTAATCTGAAATTTCGTCCTCCACATGACAGCCACCATTTCCAATCCCCTTTTCAACGACTCCGCCTGACTAAACTGTGATAAATCCTCTCTTGGCCTCAGAAAGTCCAACATCTTCTTGTTTAAAAGAGGCCTGAGTGAATCTTGAACGACGGGATCATTACACCATTCATTTCTCCTATCGACATGTGATAATAAGCATAAGAGATGTAATTTATGTATCTCTAATCGAAGATCTTTATCAGCTTGAGTGATAGGTTTACGTCTGGGGGTGGTGGCTTGACGTTGAGGTGTTGGCCTGGTAAGGGTTAGTTCTAAATCCCCTGATGGTTCATCGTCTTTCGTATTGAAATTAATATTTTCCCAATCGATTTCGATATCATCATCGCTTTCCGACGATTCTTCATCAGAGTCTCTATATGCTGTTTGTTGAGGTTTGTCTGTATCCTCATCTGAGCCCTCACCATCTACACTTTTCGACGCCGTGATGACATCCTCGAATTCCACATCCTCTTCATCATTTTCATCTTCAGCTTCGTCATGTGACTTCGCCACAGAAGTTTTTGACGACCCTGCTCTTGGTGCAGCAGCTCGAAGACCAACTCTCCGTTTCTTCAATGGTCTTTCGGGGACTTCTAATTGAGCAGGTATGGCTTCTGCCAACATATCCCGATATACGTCTGGGACGGCATTCTGACTGGGCGCTTTCCCTTTTCCCTTCGGTCTCCCCCTAGTCTTTGGAGGCATTCTAGTTTTGGAGCTTTCGTGGTCCAAATGCCAAACGCCAGGACTTTTTTCGTATATATACGTATATAGGTATGTATATATATTGATATTCAATGTCTCATCATTTGTGAAAAAGGGCTATATGAGATGGGGGTGGTGATGTGAATCTGACTCGCCGAGACACCCCATTAATGGTTTTGTTGGTTGAATGATTGATTGTCGAAGATGTACTTTCATCTCCAGGAAGTCAATAAAATTTCCAGCCATCTATTGAATTCAATATAAATTCAAGGTCATGAAGATGCTGACGCCGGTCAATCATTCCGCCGTATGGGAAACTTGGAAAGTGATTAATAAGCCCGGGCATTCATCACCATACTTGTGTGGCGTTGAGGTGCGCGTATCAACTCATCCGTGCACATAAAATTGCCGAGGAAAAGAATTGACTCCTGGTGAGCTTTCAGATCTTTCAAAATCACGGCAAAGTCAAAAATTGTAAGGCATAATTATCATTTCACTTAAATGTGCTAATTCATGATAATTTCACACGTTGATAGTCTTTCCTTATCAGTCGCGTTGGAATTTTGATTCTCATATCGAGAATCTCAACTTCAAGCTCACTCTCACCGATACCTCACCAGGAGTTGACTACTAACTTACACCCCTACAACTCCTAACAAAACACATCCTCTCGAATGTCTTATGGATTCAAGCCTGATACATAAATTGATTGTCAAATGTGAAGTTGGACATGGACGTCGGAAAGTGTTGCGAATCATCCAAGCCTAAAAGATCATTTTATTGTCAAGTCTGAATTGGGAAATTGAAGTCTTTTTTGATTCGTTCATCACATCCTACTTGATTCCGAACCCAAACATCAATCCACAGCATTCATTGCCTTCCAGGTTCCCCTCTCAATAGCTGTAAATGTCTTGATTTGTTCACAAACGCGCCTCGAACTCCATCTGCAGTACTTGGTAAGTGTACCTTACCTAGTAGTATGCAAATACTGACCGGTATGAACAGTACGCAACCTGGAATCGAGTGGTGTGAGACTGACTCTGGATTCAAACATTGATGATTTCTTTGTAGTGGATTGGGATATCAATACAGTCTGGGGTCATATCGAGACATTGATAATGCGTCATACCACATTTGAACATTCACTTGGTTTAATGTCTGCCCAGGTGACTCAAAGAAGAGGAAGTGGCTAAGTTAGCGGGGCGAGCATATACTCACTCATACTTCCCCGCGCTGCATGTAGGTACCTAGTTCTTCTTATGACTTGCCAACCCCATCTGGAAGAAACATATACTCTTCGTCGACCCAGGAATTCGATATCATTGAAATTCAAAGCTCCTAATATCTCCAACAGGATGCAGTTCTTAGAATTTCCCGCCGAGGTAGTTGAAAATATTTTGATAGAGGCTGTACTTGCTCGCTCTATTAAAAGAGCTTTAGCACTCAGGCTAGTATGCAGTAAGATCTTGCTTCTCTTCACCTTTTGGGGTTTTCTTTGGCTGACAGACATTCAGATCGATTCTCACAAGAAGTTAGATCTATACTTTTCAAGAGGGAGCTATTAGACGACCAAACGAACTTTATCAAGCTAACAGACGACCATACGAACTTTATCACACGTGAGGTCAAAATTCAACTTCAATGGAAGAAACATAGAGGCAGCGAGTTCTGGCACTCTTACTTTGTTTACCGAGTTTTGAATACAACATGGCCTCCAAAAATCGATAAAAAAACCCAAATTGATGAAAAACCTCAAATCGATAGAAAAACTCATGCGGCAAGCCAGATGCGCAGGGTTGCAGACCTTATCTGCGAGGAGACCGATGCCGACCTGAAAACGACAATAGAAGCCCTTTGTTGGCCGGCGATGTACGAAAAATTTGATTTCCGCCCTGGCATACTTCTATTCGACACAAATCCCTACAATCCCGACCTGGATCTATTGTGCGCTGCAGCTTATCTTAATCTTGTTCCTATGGTAAAAAGACTACTTCAGGTTGATAATTTCTATCATGGCTCGCATGGTCTCTTTCCTTCGCCGATGCTTCTCGCCGCAGTAAGAATCACATGTCCTTTACTCTTATACTCCACCATTTCCATCTCTATTTCCGACATCATGTTCTTCTTGACCCGGAGTCTTACTTCATACTTTGAAGGTGTCAAATGAAAGGCAATTACTGACTCTCTAATTTAATAGTATGCAGGAAACAAGACTATAATTGAACTTTTCCAGAATTACTTTCAGATACGCTTACCTAAACTGGAAGTACCCGACCGTGATGTGGCTCGAAATTATAGTTGGAAAGAAACAAGGAGATTCATGGCGGGACCAGAATTGATCATTGGGGCAGCAATAGGAGGCCACATGCAGTTACTGCGTTCGGATGTACACCCTATTGATGGAACAGAATCAGAGAACACAGATTCTTCCAGTCAGGTAGTTTCATCAAGCACTAGGTATAGAAACCTGGCGATTGATACAGCCCAATGTAAAACGCCTAGCGTGGAGGTATGCAAATATCTTGGATGTTTGTCTGGAAGCGAGAACCCTGCGGCTATGGGTTTAATGGGGTACCCTGTGGGTTTCTTTGCGCTGGGGACCCACGCCCGACTAGGCAATATCGAAATGGTTCGGTTTTTCCTTGATTCAGGCACCGATATCTGCGGGCGGCCAGAAAGTATTCCACTGTCCGAAGCCTGCAAAGTGGCCCAAGAGGAAATCGTGGATCTCTTGCTAGAACGGGGTGCTGACCCAGATTTTCCTGCTACCCTCCCAGCTGAGAAATCAAAGGCCTGGTTTGATGGTGAGCCACCTGTATTTGAGACTGCGGTTAGTTTGGCAGCTAAAGCGGGGAGTCTTTCCATTGTCCGAAAGCTGATTGGGCATGGGGCTGATTTAAACCATCCGGCAAATGCAAGCCCTGCATTACGAAATGCAGTCAGAAACGAAGATACTCAAATGGTGAAATTACTACTAGAATTGGGTGTTGATTTGGGACATTGGGGACAACCTATCATCTGCTGCGCACGTCAAGAAGGCCTTGACTCTATGGTAGAGCTGTTGGAATCCGAATATTTCAAGCTACCAGTCATTAAGAGAGCACAATGGGCTATGGTTGCAAATGGAACGATATCTTTAGACAAGGCTGCGCAAGGGTACAGTGAACATGAGGTCATCGTACCGCGTTGTCCAAGAGCCCATGAAAGAAACGGGGGCCCAGTCATCCTACCTTTTTAAGCAGACCTTTAAGAGCCAGGAGCTCTATTCTGGTCTGGGAGGAATCTTTTCACTATGAAGTTCATGCTAGCTAACAATCTGGGCACTTCTTTCAAATAATACACCACACTGCTTGAGGCAGCATTGACTCTTCCTTCCTTCATAGTGTTCAACAGTCTGACAGCAGTCCAATTTGAACCTTCTAATACTCAAACAGGTGTTAGTCTTCGCCGATGATCTAATTATATCAATGAACTTACTATTTTGCAGTGATTTAATGTTCTCATTGACTTTAATGTCTCAAATAGATTCAGTATTTCAACTGACTTCAATATCTCAGAAATTTAACATTCCAAGGGAAGTATTTCAACTGACTTCAATATCTCAGAAATTTAACATTCCAAGGGAATTGAAGGTGTGAAGTAGATTCAAGAAATGTGGCTTTTGTGTTGTCAGACTGCAGTCTAGCCATTGGAAACAATGGTATTGTGTTCATGGAATCATTCTATACCAAACATCATTACTTTAAATTCGAACACCCAGCTTCACGGATGATGGAGTAGTCAAGGCACACGATGCACCAACACTCACTTATTCGATCAAAGCTCTATATCTATTCGTTATTTCCCTGCTGGAACTGAATGATATGGTATATTGATATGGGCTAAAAAATCAATCAGTCTTTTGCTAATATAGCTCCAAGCAAACAAATTCACATTCCTCACAACTTGCTTTCCTCACTGCTGCTTCCTCTTTTAAGCGTATGCGCATAGTGCCAATCCTCCCCTGCCAAATCCATACGAACTTTATAAGCTTCCTCCGCCTCCTCCAATATCTGCATATCTAACTCCACCACATTCATCCCCTCCTCTCGGCCCATCTTGCCCATCGCGCCTTTAAACGGTACTGTGACTTGACTAATTCCCAAAAACCCAGAATCTTCTTTTCCCTTTCCTTCTGGTGCACCGGCATTACAGAAGATAATTCCGCACGTATTCTCGAATGCTCTGGATACTAATGTAGATTGAACGAATAATTCCTCGGAAAGGGGGTTATGTGCTAGTCCTGCAGGGGTGCAATCGCTGAGGGTCCAGAAAGTGGGGATGATGATGAGTTTTGCGCCTTGGGCGATGAGCTCGCGGAAGGCTTCGGGGAATGCCGCGTCCCAACATATAAGCATGCCTACTTTACCGAGGGGCGTTTCAAAACTGGTATGTGGATCATGGGTTGAGGATGTTAGATGTGGGCGTTCGGGATGCCAGAGATTCTTCTTGGTGTAGGAAGAGAGGATTTTGCCTTCGGGGGAGATGAAGTGGGCTGTGTTGTGGAGGAGAGATGTTTCGGGGTGCGTGGTGCAGATGGTTCCTGGGACGATGGAGATTTTGAGTTCCGAGGCGAGGGATTGATAGCCGGAGAGGTATTTGCTTGTGATGTCGTGGTGACAGAGTGGGAGGAATTCGGGCTCATCGGGCACCCAGGATGTGAGGTGATATTCGGGGAGAACGACAAGGTCACAACCTTGCGAAGCGGCATCTCTAATAAACGCTACTGCTTTTGTGTAGTTGTAGTCAATGGCTAGGGGCTGGTAGAAATGTGTGAGCTCGAATTATTACCAAGGGTGGGGGGAATTTGGATATCACATAGTGCGAACATCATATGAAGTTGACAGTCATATGCGGGGCGAAAGGCACAGGGGAAAGAAACAAACAAAAAGATGACTCTCGAGTTAGGTGTACATAGATATATCAAACTGGCCTCGATTAAGTAGCAGCATTAAATATAGGCCATACCGCACAGTAAAGAAACATGATCCCGCTTAGAGATTATAACCCTGGAAACGGAATTCACAGACACGTCTACTAACGGTCCCCTATGTACATTTCACTGCGGCAGGAGACCCTTACTAATAGATCTCGCCCATAGCAGTACACAGGAAAGAATGACAACCGACCTTTGGATAAAGCTGCACCAAAGCTATTTTGTAAATTGGTGCCATGTTTGCGTTTAGTGTTCTAAAACCCTCTCTGTCTTATTAGTGTTTTTCTGGATCTACCATGGAGGTTGAAACATACGACGAATTTTGTTACTTAAGACTTTTCGTTTAGTGTTTCAATTCCGTATGAAGCTGGCTTTTGAGACTTTTGGTGGAGCTATTGGATGAACGTGGGGTGAGAGGACGCTAGCGTAGCGAATATTTACTAACCTTATTTGGTCTAGCGCTGATGCTACGTACAACCATAACTCAACGACATCTTGATTTCTACAAACTAGATTCCTCGCTGTCTGAAATTTCATCGATCTCCCAGAGATGATAAAAAGGGGAGGAAAAGCCATTCATCTCAATATCAACATCTATATCATAAGTTCTTGATCCATTTGGACATGTCGTCGTGATTGATTGCCTGCCTGCCTGGTTGGCTAACAAAATCCATGTCGTTCAAGGTAATATGAGCTCACCAGCCATTTTAGGACATATGGTGTGAATACGTCGATATCTATATCTGCAACTTAACCTTTACTTGGTATCAACAATGCAATGACTAACGTCTTTTCTACTTCTACATTTGGTTATCATGATGAATCTATAGGACGCGTTGTCACTGGAGGGGACAATCTTTCACCCGTAAATTTCAGCTCGGAAGCTTCGTTAGCTGGTACCAGTGAACTTTTCAGATCGGCTGCTGAATCTTCAACCATTCACCAACGATTTGCGTGGAGCATCCCAGGCAAGCTCTTACTTTGATTGGAAAAATGTATCGCGAGAAGGTGGAACGCCCATTTATACGCTAAAGGTTCAACTGGGATCTTTGCGCCTACCTACGTTAAACTAAAGTTGAACTAACTTAACCTCAAAACAAAAAAGCTCCATTGTTCACTCTCTCCTGGCATATGCCCTTGCGATAACAGACGAATACTATTTATACCGCATGACTAATTGGAGAACCCAGACTATCTTCGAGACCATGTCTCTCCTAGTTACCGCATATTGGGTCTACAGTGTTGGCACACCTAGTCGAACATAACGGAAAGATGAAAGACTTTCTAGCGCTTTGTGAATGGACTGCATTTGAGATAGACATATCTGTAAAGTCAGCGCAATCCTACCACGGGCGGATACGGGAGAAAGTGCTAATTCCCAATATTCAGAGGATGATATATTGCTTGTGTCAAATCATTTGGAATTTGTTGAGACAATGTTTTAAAATGCAGCTGATGCGAATTCATGCCCTAATTATCAAGGAAATACCATTACGTCAAGGGAATTACTGATCCGGATAGAAAAAATATTGGAGAAGCAGAGAGTCGATGGTGGATCGAGCGTTTAGGAAGAAGGGTGGTAGATGAGAGCCTCGAGGGTTAGGAAGTGGTTGGTGGCCTTGGATGGAAATACTCTAACTGCAGTCGTAATCCTAAAATATAAGGAGTCCCGTCAATAATTGTCGTCTTATTCATGTGCTTGACTTGTCAGTGACGCTGTGAAGAATGGAAAGCGAGGGTCGATGTCACGATACACTCTCAATATAGTATGATTGTGTATAATGATGATGCAGATTGAAGAGTAGCTTAAAAGTGGCTACTTATTATATGCACGTATGGTGGGTGGTTCCTGCCCTGACAGTCGAGACCTTGGTATTGTAAATTGTTGAAGTGATAATGATCAACCCAAACACAATTGGGGTGAATAATAGCAGTCTCCCACTCCCCAGCTGCTGATTGCCCATCTGTAACAAAAGATTCACGCCACTATACCATGTGTTGCGCTGGATCGTCTGGATGTACATATGTAGAATATAAATACCTATATAGAGATGTTATTCTCTTGAGCCGTATCTCGGACTTATTATGTGCCTCATGAAAACCTTCGATCTATGATTCTAAAATAGTCGATGCAATGGTCTCGTATAATTAGGCTATTTATGCATTACGCTCAGTTTGGTTGATGGTAACCTCGATCTCCTAAATCGCAGGTTCGTATATCTTCTGCATCGACTTTGTACTGAGGAAATGCGCCGTCATACATTCAAGAGATTAATATACAGCGCGGAGTACCGCTTACCTCTTAATGTTCATCAAGGTATCAATACGCCTCAGCAATGAACTAATTCAAACCCCATTACAAAAAACATCAACCTCTATCAATTAACTACAACTACAGTATCAACTACACTATCCAGCTTTCCATCTACCCATCTCCATCTGTCCAGTCATACTGCAGTACACCTACACCTACACCAAGTGCTTCTCACCGCCCAGCAACCTACCTACCAACCTATAAATACAAAGGTAACCGACCAACATTCAACTTAGTGGATCAAGGTCCATTTGCCGCCGTGGTAACAGCACGCTCTAGGGCAGACACAAGATCTCCACTATAAGAACTCAGTTCGTCTGGTTTGGATACGCATCGTATAAGCTTTACTCCTTGGTGCTCTATCTTTTGCCATTTTTAATGTCAAATTTGGGGTTGTGGTGAAGGGTTTTGTTTTGGGGAGTTGATTTTTGAGGAGGGGGAGATGGGTAAATTGTGGATACCTATGGAGTCGGTGGGAGTGGATGGTAGACTGTCGTCTGATGTATTGATGGTTTGTGCGGAGAAGCGGATTGGATGCTGGGTGTGGTTGGATGAATGGACCGCTTTTTGCTGGTAAGTGTAAATGTAACCTTGGAAGGGCATGTTAGTAGTCGAGGAGGAAAAAAGAAACTTGGTACTTTTATAGAGCGGAGAAAAAATTATCAAATTCAAGATATTACAATCGCGCGCGACACCACATCATCATTGACAACAACAAGAACAAAAAAGTATGCTACCGTAGACACCATCAAGACAAATAATACAGACAGCGCACAAAAACCAGAAGATCTTCCACCTCCATCGCAATGACTCTGTTCGCATAAGCCGGCAATATTGCGCATGATCTAGCACCACTATGTACCAAGAGAGCCCAACAAACAAAACCTTAAATGCAAATCAAGACTAAATACTGAGTCACATCTCACTAGGAAACTTCAGATACGGGTATTGAGAGCGACACCAGCAGCAGTGTGGTAAAATTTACTGGGCCAACCTTAGAAGCGCAAAATCTATTAGGCGGTCCGATATAGACACCAAATCTGTTCAAGTCATGTACTTCACCTCAAGATGGATTGAGGATTAGGTAGTAAATGTCGGCGGTGGGATATTGCACGCTGGGACAAATGTGTTAGTCTTCGTGCATAGCTCTGTAGGTATGCTTGGATCCTTCCGTAGTAAGAACTTGTTTTATTCGTTTTAGTTGGTTGTTCTGAAGTCGGGTGCCATTGATTATTTTGCATTCACCAGAAGCGGCAGTTCTGTATCTGAGGTGGTATTCTGGAATGCTCAAGTTGGTTCTTTCCCTTTTCGTTGCTATAGGAGTATCGGATTCCCGAGGTCGTCGCAAGAGTTGATTTGAAATCGGTAGCAGGAATAGAGAAGAAATTCACTATAATGCTTTGTGTGAATACAATATTCTGCGTGCTAAGGTCACAGATGCGGGGTGCTTGAGACAGCAATATCTATTCTTCTGTAGCCTGACCAAATATCAATTAGAAAGAAGCTCGCTGCCGAAGAAACAACATGGTGAAGGTGACATCCCAATGTTGACCGTTCATCAAAAGTAGGAAATGTCTTGGGACGAGGGGAGGGGGGGGGTCTTTTGAAAGGCTGAAGAGATATATAGATATCAAGCTTCACCCAGAATAATCGAACGATGCGGGCCATAGTGAATCGTATGGGTGAAGCACGCGTGCATGTAGTAGCGTCCTAGTGCATGATCTGATCAAAACGAATCAATGCCAACCTCAATATCCCCACGTTTCGATTTCTCTTCAACACCGTTAAACCTTCAACAATTGAGTTTCTTCAACTTGCGCAGGTACACAACTTGAATTTGCTTTGGCGCCTCAAGCAAGATGTCATTCCAAGATCTAGCACCCGAGCTGGTTCATGAGATATTGAGTTATGCAGTCATCAGTCGTAAACTCCAAAGATCCTTAAGACTCAAACTTGTGTGCAGTAAGTTTTGCTTCGGGTGAGCAGCCATAGCGTATTTTTCTTTGCTGACAGATTGGATGCAGAGCGATTTTCTCAAGACGTCCAATTTGCACTGTTTGAGTCCCATGTGTTAGACGATTACTCATCACGGAATTTTTTCTTTTTACATAGTCCCTATAAAAATCATCGAGCGTGTGATTTTTGGTATCCCTATCTGGTATACCGAGTTCAATATAAATACGACTCTGGTCCACCTCGTTATTTCCAAATTCGCCGGATTGCCGAGATCCTATGTAGGGAAACAGGCGGCAATCTGAGAGCCACCATAGAGACTCTTTGTTGGCCTGCATTACAACGTGGATGGCTTCACGAAGACTCCACATGGAACTTGCGATATAACCACGCTTTCGAGCTAGATCTTATATGTGCTGCAGTGTATCTTGATGTTGTTCCTATTGCAAAACGCTTACTTCATCATTCAAGGTACACACCAATAAGCAGCAGCATTATGTTTGGCATGCCTATTCTCCACGCTACAGAGACCGGAAATACACATCTACTTGACTGCTTCCAGAAAAGGATGATTGAACTAAATCTTTACTTTTCTAAGCCTTTTTTAATTACTCATGCCGCGAGCAGGGGAGATTTAGACACTGTCCAACTTGCCATATATCCACCATCGAGGGCCACACCAGATAGTACGGATTTTTTAGGCCAGCCATTTGGGAATTTCGCTCGCTATACAGTCGCTGGGATAAAACTTTCCGAAGCCCAATCAATGTCAGGAAGTTTGGAAGTATACAAATATCTGGAGTCATTCTTTGCGAAGCCCGACGAAAGGCCTTATAACGCGGTATTAGTGAGCCAGGTTGAACTAGGAAATCTCGAAACGGTGAGATACGTCCTCGATACAGGAATTGATATTCGCGGATCTCTCGGCAGGGATTTATTGGCCAAGGCTTGCGAGAGGGGATATGAAGGTATTGTTGATCTTCTGCTTGAACACGGCGTCGATCCGAACTTTGAGGAGTTGGATGAAAAGAGGTTGAAATGGTTAGGCGATGATATTGTATCGATAGGGGCCGAAGCAAGGAACTTGCCAATAGTTCGCAAGCTCCTAGATCACGGAGCAACCTTGTGCCAAGTACAAACGGCCGATAGAGCGTTGGAATGGGCGGTAATTAGGGAGAATACAATCATGGTGAGAATGCTGTTAGCCTTCGGGGTAGATTTAGGAAGATGGGGTGGTCAGATACTGAGAGTAGCTGTCTCACATGGTCTTGACTCAATGGTGGAGATATTGCAAGGGGAATTTTTCAATCTTTCAGTTCTTGAACGGGCGCGTTGGGTGATGGTGTTGAATGGTACGATCGACTCCGCTCGTCCAAAGGAATTCGAATACGTTCATTCCGATAGTATTCGTGCCGAGTTATATGGACCGCGATGAAATAAGAGCTTTGACCATTGTTAGCTTTCTCAATAAATAAAAATGCGAGTTTTTGAGACATTGAGTGTTTTTCTATGAGAGTTGAAATAGATGATCCAGAGTCACATATTGACCTATATCTAGACCATACACTTACAAACATACCTCCATACCTACATACTAACGTTTTCTCTCTTCAACTATTACAGCTAATAACTAGCATGGTGATGATTGATCATTCGTATGAGGTAGTAGGGACATTCATGTCGTTGCGCCTGTCAAATATCTGCGTAGTCAGCATTTATGTAATCAATATCGCTAGTTTCAAGTTTAACGACCAACCATTCCAATCCTTTTACATTTGACATATGATGATGATACGGAACATCCATAGTTGCAGTCGAGAGATGAAAAATGACTGCAATATTGGTCATATAATACATATGTCAGAGCAATACCATACGATAGATGGAGCATCATTTGTACGCCAATTTTCATTCTTAGCTTCACTCGAAATATTACGCTTTTTCAACGTATGGAACCTCCCGACGTTCACAATTTACCATGATGACTCGCGATTTATTATTTTTATTATTTGAGCAGGGTGGCTTCATGTTTGCCAAGTGGGATGAGGATTAGATCCCTGCTTGCGAAAAATGACTAAACCACAATACCTGCGTGGAAGGAATGGAACAATATGAGCATCACAACTGGGGAGTCTTAGTAGCCGGAAAGGATCACTCTAATAGGGCTACTTTGATTGAAATTCCATAGCCCTCAAGTCTGAATGTAATGTGTGGTAATGAAAGTCGTTGGAAAACCAAAGTTTGTCTTGCCAGCATGATTCATTTACAGTACTCGAGTAAGCTTTAGCGGCAAGTGCGATGCAAATCCCAGTCGGATAATGCGCACATTTTTTCTACTGCAGAATTTTTACACCCAAACATCTCCTATGATGAGATAGGAACAAAAGCTTCATTGTTGTAGCTTAGTATTGTTCGAGTGCTTGATGGATTCCCAGTGGTAGGTCTGCAGTCTCGCACCCAAATTATATTGCTATTAGTAACGACCGCGAGTTTTGAATTACTTGAAGGCCAACTATCCTCACCACCACTCATTTCAACCACCATAGTCGAGTTTTGTTGCTGATATCGCAAAGGGAATGATTTTTAGCTTTATTAGAGTAGAGGGCTTTTTGAGAGACCAATTTGTGGGAAGAAACTGGCGCAAGCTTTGCGATCAGCTTCTTAGAGGACAGTCTGTTTTCAAGTCCATCTAATCTTCCATTCTCGTCTGCGCATCTGGTTTCAACCTCCTAGACGGGAGCGCTAAAACAACCGCCATATGTGGCTAACCCCCGCGTCACCACACCCTGTCATGGGTAAACCAATATGAATGTATACTTGATGACTGATTGATTAGAAACTGTTCGCAAATCCTAGATCAGTTTGCGCTCCTCTAGAACCTATTACTCTTGATGTCTCCTTCGTATTTTTTAGGTTGAAGAATGGATCACTTTCTGAGATACACTCAAACCTTAAGACTCATTCACTTTACTTTACCAGCCATATCAGTGGCACAGTATACATATGGGCTATGCCAAAACCTTAAACCCTTTGTTGCATGTTTTGTTGAACAATGTATCGAATTCAACCCAAAATAACCCGAAATGGTTGGCTCTGGAAGAGCTCCAGACCAACCCAAAAGCTTAGGCCCCGTTGCGCTCGTTGTTTCATTGGCTCGTTTGCAGTCTCCATAGAATTATACCGTTGAACGTGGATTTTCGTTAAAAATTGGAAGGCGAGGGAGAGATCGAGGGGTCACAAACGCCATCAGCAACTAGGATACCCGAACACAACCGGACCAACAAAAAAGGATGAGAGGGTAAAGATGGTAACGAGCATCGCACACTGGACCTAGAAACAAATTGTCTATTTTCGAACCTGATTATTATTGAAGCTACATGTTGCCTTGGGTTCGAAAGGTATTACCAGGAGGGCAGAAGAGGGGGGTTGCTCATTGAATTATCAACAGATGCCATCATTTACAGGGACATCTACTCTTCATCTCGGATAGTCCTTGCCATAAGATGGATCGGGACCGCTCTCTGAAGTGAAAGGACAGGGGATCAGATCAATGAGCAAGGTATTTTATTTCATATTATGTTTATCATTATTCGTGGCACGTAAATTGCTAGGTCTAAATCGGGCTACGTTTGGAATTATAATGCGACGACGAGGGATTCAATTGGAAACATTTCTCACAAAGAATTTGGAGGCATCGCGCATTAGAGGAGAAACCAAGGGCACCGGGTTAACGAACAAGGTATTTATGGGAACGAATTATGATTCAAGCTATATGCTCTCACCCATCGAACGTAATAGTTTCAGTGTCTGGATGCGACTGGGAAGAATTCGATTTTGTCGCAAAAAGTAAGGATTGGGCCAGTGTGTTGTGTTCAATAGTCCGGACTACAGTTCACCAATAAGGGGATTTCGAATATTAAGATTATTTTAAATATTGAAATTGTTTGAATATTTTAAATTGATTGGATATTTTGAGCGAAATAATTAATCCAACTGAATTGAGTGACTAAGAGTTTTGCATTATCGGATTGTAGTTCGGACTATTGGAAACGCTGGATTAGGCTTGGGTTGGGAGGCGGTAGGGGAAGGGGGGTTTTGTCTACTTATAAATCGACAATACAGTCACTTACCTCCGTTCTTGATTTTATGCACTTCATGCACTGTACACCCTCTTACTTCGGAGTAGAAGTTTGTTGGAGCCGAATTATGACCCCGACGGAGTCTCTTTGGAATAGAGCGTCGCAAAGAATAGGATGTAGGTATAGAGACGTCGCGCACTGGACCACTAGATCACCAATCAAGGATTGCCTTTTCGTATCAAATCCATCCGCCTTACGTAAAATGAAATGGTTCCATGTTTTAACTCGAATGTTATTATGAGGCTCGTAAAACCCCGCTACTTAGCTAAAACAAATTGTATAGGATAGTAGAGAAGGGAGGAGAAAGGTAGCACATGCGAATCATAATTCAGATTCCTGTAAATTTGACGCTGTAGTTATGTAACCTCGAAAGCTCCCCTTTTCCCAAAGCTACATCTGTACATATCATAATCCTTTTCGTGGCGCAGAGCAAGATACACTCGAATCGTATTTAATACTGGACGGGTTTTGGTAGCAAATCTGAGGGCTATATAACCCTAAATCATAACAACTGAAAACCTCTCATCAGCTAAGTTCAGACTAGACAATCAAAAAAGGTGATACAGGTGAAGTTTTCGGAATAGCTTGAGCTGCCTTCCAAGGTTTCCAATGTTGATTTTGATTTTGTATATTGGAGAGGGTTGTGAAGTATCTAAAACTGATGGATTATTGGAGAATCTAAAATCAGATATTGAGAGTTACAGATGAGATTGAGACATTGTGAGGTGTGGGTGAATTTGGATAGAATGTTTGTAGGATTTCTTCCTCCAATCATTGTTTTTGGAAAGGAAGGGCGAGGATATATGTTGATGGATCAGATGGCGGGTTATTTGGTGGTATCGAGTCGAATAATTCGTCTTCTAGGATTGATTATGAACGATATAATAAATAATTGAGGAGGTAGCTGGAGAATTAGCATCCCTGAAATCATCGTCTAACTCAAAGGATGCAAGTATGCGAGTGTGAGAGACAATGAAAATTGAAGTGATATGACCTCGCAAGATACCAACTGTTGGATATGCGGTTATTGAATCCAGTTGAAACTCTACACAATTCACTTTTCATATGATCAGATCGTGATGGATTTGAGATATATGCAGTAATTTGATAGCCCATATCTATAACGCCTAGTCAACTCCAGATGAAAGTCATTATCATGCTCATTTCTAGACAAGAGCCAGTTCAATGCCTGGATATAAACCCGGAAAAACAGTGTCATTTCTGGCAATTCTAGGTGCGAATCTCATCTAGTACTGAATAGACTTCTTAATAGCATCATATACCCCTATTTGATTGTCAACCATTAGACCAGATACTTGGAAATTTTACTAAACTTACTAGCAACATCTGGCACATTGAACTTCTCAAACATCAGTGGCATATGAATTCCCCAGCCAGCGACTCTGGTGACTGGTGCCTCCATTCTCAAAAAGGTATCCTTGTCCCCTTGTATACTTGCCGCAACTTCCGCGCCAATTCCGGCATTTATCATACTTTCATGCACTATGACACATCTTCCGGTCTTCCTTACACTCTTCAATACCGTCTCTTTGTCCCACGGATATACGGTTCTCAGATCGATTAACTCAACACTGATCCCGAGATCTCGTTCAGCGGCCTGTAACGCGGCAGAACATGTATACATAGGGTGACCGTAAGAGATCAAGGTTAGATCTTTTCCAGGTTTGACAATTTCTGCAACAGATAGTGGTAGTGTATAGGCGTCAATTGGGACTTGTTCAACGGCTGCCCGGTACAACGCCTTAGGCTCCATAAATATACATGGATCTGGACTTTGTATAGCGGAGAGAAGAAGGCCTTTTGCTTGAATTGGTGATCGTGGCATTATCACTCGAAGACCGGGGATATGTGTGAATAGAGATTCGGGAGACTGAGAATGATATCTGTGAAAATTCGCCGTTAGTTTGAGCTTCTTCAAAATAGTCCATGGGAAGTAAAAACGAACAAAGCGCCATGTCCCACCGCACCACATGGCATTCTAACAGTCAGCCCGCCCAATCCTCTTCCATAGTCTCCATCCCTATATCTCCACTTCGCAGCCTCATTGACCAATTGATCAAAGGCCGGATATACATAATCGGCAAACTGAATTTCTGCAACAGCTTTCATGCCCTCCGCAGCTGCCCCAATCGCAAATCCTATGATCCCTTGTTCGCACAATGGTGTATTGAATACTCTCTCCGATCCATACTGTTCTGCAAGCCCCATACTGCAACGAAATACCCCTCCAAATCCTACATCTTCACCGAAAACCATAGTTGTTTCGTCGCTGGACAACGCAAGGGATAATGCATCGTTAATGGATTGAAAAAGGTTCATCTGTTTGGTAGTACCATTTCTTATCTCCGGTGGAAGCTCTGGATTTTTTAGTGCACTTGATGTGCTATGGCATAATATGGAAGTTGAGCCATAGTCAATTGCCTTGTTGAGTTTTGCTTGTGGAGGATGGGTCGAATATGCTCTGGGGAATCTCGTATCGTGTATGATTCTTGAAGGGTTCGATGCTTTAATTAAGGAAGTTGATATTCTTGAAGGTATTCGCATGTTGAATACAAGTACAACGTTCTACGACGTTGGATAAAATGATGTATTGTACTAGAAATCCCCATGATGATATGAAAACTATCAAGTTGGTACCGGTATTAGTAGTACGTTACCAAAACGTGGAGAAATCTGGGGTAAGCGTAAGCCGTTTCTAGCCGATAAAGGCCGACAATCTAGTAGCACGTGTTTAGCAACGCTGCGGGAACTAAACTGCCAAGCTTTGAATTAGATCAGCCTCCAAATATATGCGGATGAGGATGTTGCTGTGGAAACGCGACATCAACCCCTGGAAATTCGGTGTGCATACGTATGTAGAACATACAAACTTTTCTGACGCAGGATCCGCACGATTACAATTCATTGTACATATAAACCATGTCAATTGGATAAAGTTTCATTTATATTGGCACACTTCTCGCATTTATAATTTACGAGAGCTGGAGGAGGAGAGAGAATGGCTGGGGACGCATCTGAGCGACCGCATAGGAAGAGTACACTACATGAAAAACGACGAGCAGAACGAAGATCAAGAGCCATTGTCGCAGAATCGGAGGCGTCCTCTGAACCGACTGGATCGCAGACTTTAACAATCGATTCCTTAACGAGGTTAAATGATTCACTTGAGCGAGAGAAAAGGCGGGAGGAGAGGAGGAAATCAAGATCGCGCCCACCGGTGAAGGAGGATTTTGGGCGGTCTAGGGAGCGAGGCTCACCCAGTAAAGATAGACGGCGAAAAGAGCGCGGGTATGCGACGGAGGATTCTAGTTCGCCGACTAAGAATAGAAGGAGGAGAGAACGCGATTATGATGAAGTTCCTGGATCACCTGGTAAAGAAAGGAGGCGAGACCGCGGATTTACTGACGATGAATCTGGTTCACCGAATAAGGATAGAAGGAAGAGAGAACGAGGATATACTGATAATGAATCTGGATCCCCGAGTAAAGAGAAAAAGAATAGAGAACGCGAATATTCCGACTACGAGACAGCGGCAGAAACAGCTTTACGAATTCAAAAACAGAGAAGAAAGCAAAATGGCATTCCCGAACCCAAACGAAAACCAGATGCACCGCGTAAAGAGCCACGAAATTTGAAGATACCAAACAATTTTGCAGATGAGACAGTATACGAAAAGCCTCGGAAAGAACCCAAAACCAAAAAGCGGAGAGTTGTCAGCGGGGCGCTTTTGGAAGAAGGTGAAGGAGAGCTGAAGCAACGAAGAATATTTAGTGGCGCAGGGCAAAAAAACGATCTGAGATACCTTAAAGGACTGAGGGGAGGGTATGCGCCTACGGAATCCAGCTATCGTGATAAGTATATCGAAAGCGATGAAGAATTCAGAAAGAGGCGTAAACGTATATGTGAGTTTTTATACTCAAGGTTGAAAGAATTGATGTTAGGAGCTGATAATGTATATAGGGATTGGAATTGGCATTGGCATAGTAATATTGATAATTATAATAGCAATTGCTGCAAGTGCCAGCAAAAAGCACACAAGTTCTTCATCTACGGCCCCTGCAACAGAAAGTGGAACTCCTTCAAATTCAAACCTTGATGGGATGTCAGAAAGTGATATCCCAGTTGCAGCTCAAGGGACATATTTAGACCCATTCACGTGGTACGATACGCTAGATTTCAATGTCACATATACGAACGAGACTGTAGGAGATCTTCCGGTTATGGGCCTGAATACCTCTTATAGCGATGATGTAGCACCAAACAGCAATGTACCCAAGTTATCTGCGGACTGGGGAGCGTATACTTCAAGACCAGCTAGAGGTGTCAATTTAGGTGGATGGCTTTCTATCGAACCATTCATTACGCCATCTCTCTTCAAGTCTTACTCGTCAGCGGATGGGATCATCGATGAGTGGACGCTGACCACTAAATTGGGTGCCACTACCGCGGCATCTACCCTCGAAAAACACTATGCCACTTTCGTTTCCGAACAAACGTTCGCTGATATTGCCGCTGCTGGATTGGACCACGTTCGAATACCCTACTCATACTGGGCCGTAATAACTTATGATGATGATCCATATGTTTTTCGCACCTCGTGGCGTTACCTCCTCCGTGGTATAGAGTGGGCTCGCAAATACGGTCTTCGTATCAACCTCGATCTCCATGGACTTCCTGGATCTCAAAACGGTTGGAATCATTCCGGTCGACAAGGGGAAATCGGTTGGTTAAACGGAACCAAGGGCGATTTGAATGCCCAACGCAGCATTGAAATCCACGACCGACTCTCAAAGTTCTTTGCTCAGGACCGCTACAAAAACATTATTAGCTTTTATGGCCTCGCCAATGAACCTAGAATGACATCTCTCGACGTAAACTCTGTTCTAAATTGGACATCTACAGTCACGGATTTAGTTGTGAAGAATGGTATCTCAGCGTATGTCGTATTTGGAGATGGATTCCGCGGCCTCGAAAACTGGAAGGGTGATTTGACGGGTTACAACAATCTGGTCCTGGATGTCCATCAATACGTCATCTTTAACAGTGGTCAAATTGTTTATAATCATACGGAGAAAGTCTCATATGCCTGTAGTGGATGGACTCAACAAACAGAAATATCCATGAACAAAAGTACGGGATTCGGACCCACAATGGTCGCCGAATGGTCTCAAGCCGATACGGACTGCGCAACCTATCTCACGAATGTAAATCAAGGGAATAGATGGGAAGGTACATACAATACCGGAGATGCGTCGACGGCTCAAACGTCGCCGGATTGTCCAACTAAGGATAGTACATGTAGTTGTACGAATGCAAATGCAGACCCAAGCTCTTATAGTGATACATATAAGAGTTTCTTGAAGACATTTGCAGAGGCGCAGATGCACAGTTTTGAGTTGGGCTGGGGGTGGTTTTATTGGACTTGGGCCACGGAAACCAGTCAAGGGGGTGGGACGCAGTGGAGTGAGTTTCTTTCTTTTTTTTCTTCCTTCTACCATTCGTTCTTATCTTCTTTATATCCTTCTATATATTCGTTGGGAACAGGATGGGGGGCGGAGTACATAAGAAAGAGTGTGAGGAGAATAATCAATTCGGCACTAACATACCAAAACAGGTTACCAGAGAGCATTAGCCGCGGGCATTCTTCCAAAACTAGCATATGAACCGGATTTCAAATGCTCCTCAACGATACCGAGTTTCAGTGGATTACCCGAGTACTATTAGATGTTGCCGTCCCGGGATGTGGCGGCTAAATGACGATGGTGCGGACGAGACAGGGTGGGAATAAGGAATATTACGATGGTATGAATGATAGATGCATATAGAAGGGATTTGAGCACCTCTTTGGACTTGGGCGGCATGGTTTGAGGCGTCTGGGTTGCATTGGATTTAGGGGATTGGTTTCTATATATACACACACACACACACACACACACACACACACACACACACATATATATATATGAGTTGGGATGGTGGATGGAAGAAAGACAGAATTAATGATTGGAATGTATGGAATGTCTGGAATCGAGTTGGGGGTTAAGGGGATTAAATTTGGGTTTTGTAGATAGATAGATAGATATCTTGTGGGTGAAAGCTTGAAACCCCTTTATTCGTGAGATCTTACATAGGACACTACAAGAGATATCTTAAAACACCATGATATATGAGATATCGCAAAAGCCACACAAGACATTACAAGAGTGAAGTAGATATTATTCTTTATTCTTTTTATTTTCTTCTCTATCTTTAATATTCATCAACCCTAGATCCTGGTATTGATGTTAACGTTAATGTCTGTCTAATACAATGAACTTCCATGTTCATATTTCAAATATGCGTATGTACGTATGCTATGCTAATAAGCTATGCCATGCCATATGATTCCTAAACCATGCCCATTCCCTTTGCGCGCAAAACTGTATATATATATAAATGCAATACAAAGCACAATGTTAGTTCCCAGCAGTAGTTTTCTCCTGGGGTTTTCCTCTTCCTCTTCCTCCCCTGCCACTTCCAGTATTACCACCACTAGCAGCACCCCTAGTAGACTCGCCTTTGACGGGCTCACCCCTAATAGAATCGCCACCGCTCCCACCACCTCTACCCCTTCCACCTCTCCCTCTCGATCCACTCTTTCCTCTTCCACCACCAGACTTTCCACCGCCTCTCCCAGAACCACTAGTAGAAGCCTTCGCCCTCATAGCTTCTGCCTCTTGCGCCCTTTTACTTTCTTGATCCCACCATTCTTGAAAAGCTTGTTCTTCTTGAATTTCCTGAAGACTTCTCTTTGCAACTGCTTCTTTGATTACTTCTTGCTCCCTCTGCTGCATTCCTATGATATCGGCCATGGATAATTGCAGTGATGGCTCAGCCTTTGCTGCTGGTGTTGTATATGATTTGGAGTGAGGAATGAGTGGAGCAGATTTGGTTGGTGTTGGCATGTTTGGTCTTGAGGGACCAGGTGATGATCTTTGTGCTTTCGTAATGCTGTTGGTATCATTCCTCTTTTGACCGGCGAATCGAGTATCCGGAGACGCAGTTCGTCGCGTAACCGATGGATTGATAGCTGATGATGTTGCTGGTGATATTGCTGAAGTGGGTGCTAAGGAGGATGGTGAAGATTTGTTATCTTTGTCGAGGATATCCTTGAGGTTTGTCTTCGAACCTACTCCTGCGATTTGCCAAGGAGAAGATGCCTTTTCCTTACCCTTATCTACAGGAGTCTGCGCCATCGCTTGTTGAAATGCTGCTTGTTGCTTTTTACGTTCCTTCTGTGAAAGCTTTGGAGTGGACGACTTGGCATTTGCTTCATCCTTGGCCTTTTGGGCCGAAAGACTCATTGATAGATTGGAAGTACGACTTGTTGATGCTTGAGCCATAATCTCTTTCATGTCGAGCTTTAGTGGGAGATTGGGAGAAGACCATGTTTTAGTTCCAGATTGAGGAGTATCACGATTGTATTGAATTCCTAATCCGCCAGAATTTGGTAGCTCGGTAGGAGATACTGACTCCATAATCTTGGGCGTCGAACTGGTTGTGGGAAAGCGTGGAGTAGCTGGACCACCAGGAGATGTAGAAGCCAGATCGATAGCCAAATTCAGGCTAGGTGGACCTCCAGGCTCCTCATCGTCATCCATGTTGAACATTAAATCAGCCGCAGAATCTTTGGGGCGCAGACTTGGACTAAATGGTTCATTCTTCGCCGCCTTGTATTTCCTCCTAGCCTTGTCATGACTAGGAGAAGACATATTATCGTCAAGACTCCCCATCCGTGCTTTGAATGATGAAGAGATTTTGTTTTCATCATCCCTAAGATGAGTACGAAACGTCATATCTCCAAGTCTTCGGCGTCTTTCCTCATCGATATCTTCTGCCAATTCCGGATATTTTTCGTGCAAATCCAGATCAGCTCGACCACTTTTTGCGAACGGCAGACAGTTTAATTGATTATCACGTACTACTTCATCCAATTCAAGAAGAAGATCTTCATCAAGGTCATCAAGTAGACTATTTAGAATTAGCAAACTGTACTACCAGAAATCATGATATTCGGCTTATCAGAGATCCGATGATAGACTTACTGATTCTCAAGCATTGACTCCAGTTGCAAGCACATATATTCTAGGCCAGCATCCTTAAGCTCAGTGATTGAGCAAGGTGCGACGACGTTGATGATGTTGCAGACATTTCTGGTATTGACTTCAAGAATGTCAGTATTACTCACAAAAGAATGTACATTGCAATTGGGGTAGAACGTACCGAAACGACCCAAGACTTGTTGACAGATCTGAGATAATCTATCAATCATCAATTCATTTGCAACACTCATGACATCCATAACAAGTTCCGAGAACTCGTCGATATCAGCGGAAACGATGTCATCAAAAAGCTCAGGTCCTACATCGGCATACAGATAACGTAGTACGAGCCCGAAAGTCTCTGGTGCAATATGCTTCAAATCAATCCTGACAGGTTCCGCGCTTTCTGCACGTCTACCAGCAAGCCATTGGCCCCCTGATCGACCATTGAATAGGCCATCGAAGAACGGACAACGCTGGCATACGAGCACGCTGTGAATAGGCATCTCTTCTCCATCCAACTCAACAATAGCGTCACAGCCATCGAAAAATGTCTCATCTGTGATTGCATTGTCCAAGTCGCAGTTTAGTTTATTTTTGGGTTGTCCCATACTTCGAACTGGAGCTTCTAACCAGGGCATTTTCAACTGGGAGGCAAGCTTCATCAACTCAATCCTAACCTGTCTTAGTGTAAAAGCCATGCTAGGAAAGTAATTTGTGAAGTTCCAAACGTCAGCAACTGTGTCCGTGTAAAGATAGATGGCAAAATTGACAATCGTGATGATATCCAGGCCATTGAAAATTACTCTTGTTTTCTCACCTGCCCCCTTTTCTATTTTGAGAATCTCAGGTAAGCAGGCGGTTCCGTTGTGACGAAATTCGGCTAACAGAGATCTGAGGACAGAACTTCTACCCGCTAAAATGAAGCCATGGACAGGTATTGCAGTATCAAACAAGCTGGAACTTATCTCAACATCATAACTGCCACTCTTAGAGTCATGGCCCATAAGCAGGAGAGCTAAATCTCCCTCAACGTTCGGGGACTTGATGACCGCTGCCCTGACAGGTCCATATCCTTGGTCAAAGTTGGGGGAGTTAAAGCTCGCCATTTCTGCAGTCTTTTTACCTGGATGCTCTGAAGCCACGAGATCTCGAAGACTTAGCAAAGGTGCAATATCATTCCACAATGTCTTGTCTTCGACTGCCACTTGAGTCCTAGTCACGTCGCAGTCCTTGCGGATAGCAGCAAATACACCAAAAGAATTACTCCTTACAGCAGCTACTTGGGTAAGTCCAGGGACCCGCTGAAATTTGAAATCCTTGCGATTGTAATCATTAGTTCCAGTGAATGCATCTTTGTTCTTGGCTCTCTTGATGCGTCGCCAAACGGCACCGGCCTGAGTACAAACGATTACAGATCCATTCTCAGCGACCCCGACGGATTTTATTCCATCCCAATTTCCCTTGCGTAGCGACCAGACTCGCTCTGGTTGCGATAAAGCATCTTTTATTTTAGTTGGATTTGTTGTAGAAGCCGCCGAAACTTTCGTATCAATCTTCCTTACATTCAACGTGAACAGATCGCCTCTGCCAGATATAGCGGCAATCGTATCTCCACCAGACTCAATGGTAGTGATATTATTGGACCCGGAATCATATCGAGTAGTGAGCGAAGTGCTTTGTAAATGATAATTCGTGAAGCCTTCATAAAATGGAAATTTGACCATGGTGTAGCCATAATTTGTGAAAACACAAACGGTATGATTTTTCAAAAGGCACGTGGTTGCTCCATTAATAGCCGAAACTTTCACAATTGATGACTTAAATAATGATGCTGCGACTCGGCGAGGTGTTGTCTGTGCTTCCAGAGAACGAGAGTCAGAATCCATGAGACCCAGTTGCCCCTCATTCTTCCCCCAGCAAAACAGCGAGGTAGATGTGTGGGCTACCGAATGAATAGCTGATGCAGCAATACCGACAATGGTTTCTCTTTTGAGAGGTCCAAATATTTGGCGCGGGGTTGTGCAAAACGGTTCCTCATCCTTCAGCGCAGGCCGAGGTAGGTTGTAGCCTAACTGGCCCCAGGTGTTTGTCCCCCAACTAAATATCTCTCCTTCCGATGAGACGGCAAGTGTATGATTTTGACCGAGAGCAACCGTTGCAACTTTCTTCCCAGTTAAAGCACCTTGGTCTACTGGCACGTAATTGAAGCGAGTGGTTTCGTCTCCCATGCCTAACCTGCCCCCTGGGCCAAAGCCACACATATAAAGATTTGATTCTGGATCTGTGGTTAATATAGCGCTACTTAGTTTGGATAGAGCAACATCTTGAATGATGATAGATTTATTCTGAATCATGGAGGGAAGCTCCGATACTGTCTTGGGCACCTTCGCATTCTCGATAGGGGTATGCTCGCCAACAGAGTCCAGGTATTCACGATGAAATCGAAAGAGTAAATGGTCGGGACGTTTCAGTGTTATCTTTTCCGGATACTGGCGATCGTCCTGATCACCGAAACCCAACGAAAAGTTCTTGTTGCTCCCAAATGCATAAATTTCGTCACCATCAATACTTTTTAATTTTGATGATTCCCTCGACGATAAAACAGATGATTCGTCATCTTCTTCTTCATCAGAATCATGTCCTGCTTCTTTAACTCTTCCCTCTTGCAAAGACCTTCTTGCGATTGTCGCATTGTATACATCAAACGGAGTGTTGCCCTCCCGATCCTTAACCTTGATAACTGAAGAGTCCGGCTTTGCTCCTGTGTTCCCAGCCGCGCGATCCTTTGAATCTCGGTCGAGAATTGCTCGAGCAATTGTGACATTACCAAAATACAGAGCTCTATGCAATGCTGTCCACCCACTTTCGGTATCTTGAATATAGAGGTCGATGTAAGGATGTTCGATGAGGGCAGTGGCAAAGAGTATTGCATTCGCAGATGTCGAAGATACAGCTCGGTGCAAGACTGTTAACCCAGCGTAATCTCTACTGTTCAATTCCACGCGACTGAGCACATTTCCATGTCCTTTATTGCCACTTGTATTTCCAACGGGACCGGAAACCTTGCGATTCTTGTTGAAAGTCTTTGGTGATGTTCCAAATCCGCCCGAACTTCCTATCTTATTCCCAAAGCTACTGGAGAATGCTGATCCTCCACCATGACCTTTCGATGTATGCTGTGATGGATGGGCGGCATTTGCCAGTAGGCGTCGAAATTTATCGACGTCATCTTCGAGATAATATTTCCAGAGGAGATTACTCATGTGTGAATAAAGGTGGCGAGAAGGATATCTTCCGGTCACTTCAATGAACACCTAGCTGTGACCTCGAAGGGACACGGCGTTTTTAAAGGTGTTATGAAGTGGAGGAAGCCTCCTAAAAAGATTGAAAAGAAAGAAAGTCTGGTTGTAATTTGCCAGACGGTTTGAGGGATAATCGTCGCAAAGTGATTCGGGCGATTGTGAAGCGGGGCGTTATGCGATTGATGGAAGTTGTTCGTATGAGTTTAGTTGTAGAGAATTGGTATTTCTGGTCGGTGATGAGTGTTATGTGTTGTGTGCTTCAGTTGAGTTTGTAGTAAAGTATAAAATGCCGTTGTCAAATATGAATTGAAATGGTTGATTCACTTGGGCTATCAGTATAAGTATTGGAAATGGATTGTATTAAAGTCTTGCAGTACCGGTACAATGTTAAGGCTCTTGTATTGTGTGCGATGCGATAAAAAGGCCTGACCAATCGGATTCGCAACTTTCGCAGCATGCTTAATACTTACTAGGTAGCATTTAGAACGTACCTAGGGCAAGGATTTGACGAGACAGATCTCATCTAATAATGAAGACTTCTACTTACCGTTATAACTTACCTGCTATGAAATCTTTTGTTGACATTTATTATTATTTGATAAGAATATTTATTCATTGGGAACCTTGGGTAATGGGCAAAAGATATTGGCACAAAGCTTTCCTTATATATTCATGCTTTGACAGCTACGAAAGCCATATTCCTAAGCGGTGAAGAAAATGACCCACATGTTCATGCAGAATGCAAAATGCAGGTTGATCTCGAAACATTTCTATCACAAATCATAGTCTATCATTCCGAGTCTGTCCTTACCTGTCTAAGGCTGTCTTGTCTCAAGTTCTCAATGTTACACAAATACATTCTCGGCTGGAATTTTGAGGAAATGGGCAAAGTCTAATGTGTATTGTTGTGCCTATAACTTTCCAATCCTCGGATTTTGTCCTGTACAATGAGCATGAAAATTCATCTAATCGCTGTGATCTTCTTTGGTAGTATCTAACAACTTCTCTCGCATTTGAAGCGTTTTCTAATTCTTCCGCATATGTCGTCCCCTTCAAATGATGTGCAACCAGCGACATCCCTTAACAGCATCCACTGGTGGGATTTGAGTACCCTTTTCATTGTACTCTCTCTCGTTCCATCAATTGGAAGACTCCATTGATGAATATATCAAGCCTAAACTGGATCCTTGGAATATGGCCATTGCTTCCTCATCAAGATACCAATTTCTCCTCGACCGTCTCATCCACACTATCCTCCCATTCCTCCTCC
>NGKG01000004.1:2553500-2573898 GCA_002162505.1 Myriosclerotinia scirpicola | reverse complement strand
CCCCCCCTCCCTATCCAAACTTAAATCATAATCACTCTCCTCATGCCATTGCACCTTCCTCCTGATCTTCCCATCCCCATCATCCCCCACAGACGCATGCACCTCCCCAACATACTGCAAAATAAACGTCCCGGGTTTCAAATCCCTCGTAGCGAATAACCCACACTGACCATTCGCTGGATGCGAGGGATCATTAATCGGTGTAATTTTGACGAGGGGAGAGGGCCCTTTAGGGTGTGAGGGGGGAATTGGGAGGGTGTCGGGGGTGGGTGTGCGGAGGATTTTTAGGTGAGATGGGGTTAGTGTTGCGCAATAGACGGGGGCTGTGAGGTATGGGATATGAGGGGGCCAGTTTTTGGGCAGGTGTTGGGATGGAGCCATTTTTTCCCGGTACAAAAAGTTCTGTATATTGTCGCATCCAGCTGCCCTCTTTTCTCCCCACGTGAAAATCTTGGGATCCTGCTTATCCGAACCAATTTGGAATTTGCTAAACTCGGCGCCTAAATCTCCTTTGCCCTAGAAACCCTCAATAAACCGTATGGATCCTTCAAAAACCCCAATTCCATAAACCTTTCCCAAACTCGTCGAAAAAAATGAAGTTATCCGCAAACAAACAAACAAACTTTTCCCCTCAATCCATCTTCATCAATCTAATCTTCAGCATCCGTTCCCAAAACGCCAAGCCTTGGCACCCGTTAGCCCCCGCCCCCACAAACCCCCTTGCAACAATGACGAGCATGACGACGAAACCATGTGAGGATCAATCCCCCATCCCTTAACCATCAACTCACCTCTTGTATTTCATTAGGACATTTAAATATCGAATTATATGGTTATAAAAGATGGGATTTTGTTGCGATAATGAAAATGGCATGTTTTCCTTTCGTACCTAATAGGATCCTGTAAGCGATTTAGGATATTCCAATGGCGGGGTAAAGGAATGCGGAAATCATGTTTAATATTTCATCTAAACGGTGGTCTGATGAATGTTACTGGCAGTGGTACTGTGGTAGGGCTGTAAACAGGTTTTTCCCATGACGCAGATGCATGCAGCAAGGCGAGCAAACAGACACTCTCGTCGTATTGATTGTCACGATCGTGCTTGTTTAAAGAGGAGGCAAGCACTTGTATTTTGTTTGTTCGCAGCCATGAGGTCATCTCCCATATCTTGACTTTGTAACTTGACGCCACATAGATGGAAGGCAGGATTGGGGTGTATATATTGATATAATAATTCACCGCCACATTCTTATTTCTTTAGTTCACGATCTGATTTATTTCTGCGATATCATATCTAGTAAAGCTGATATACTCTTTTAAAAAGATCTAAGCAATATATCTCCATCGCAAACTCAGTTGAACCACCAAACCAAACCAACCTAAACAACAGTAATCATGCCTTCCCTCGTTGAATCCATCTCCAATCTCTTCGCCTCCATCTTCAACACCATTCTCGCAACCTTCAATTCCATCATCGCCGTCTTCCAATCAATCCTCAATACTATCCTCGGCCTCATCGGTGCAGTTTTCTCTGCGCTTGGTTCTTTCATTGTCGGTGTTGCGCAGACCTTTGAGGGATTGTTCAAGTTCCTTTTGAGTAAGTTTCCTTCTCCTTCGTTGTCTTATATTTGATTGTCTGGAGATATTAGGAGAAATGTAGTGCAGAAAAATCGGAGAAGCGGAAGAAGAAGAAGAAGAAGAAGAGAAATATATCACGTAATGAATAAAAGCTAATCATTCTTCTCCAAAATAGGCAATATAGTTGTGATCGGTGCTCTCATCGCCCTTTTCGTAGGATACACCGTGTACCAGCAACGTCAAGGACGACCCATTACGGCCGTACCAGGTAGCGACAAGAAGACATCTTGAGATCTTTTCCCCTCTACAAACTTTTTCTGGGGAAAGATGGAACTGAGCGAAGTGATGGGAATGGGTGTTGATATGGATATGGATATGGATATGGATACGGATATGCACGCAGAATGACACAAAAGAACATGAGGACTCTAACTCAGATTTGGGATGAAAGCGGGAAGAATGCCAGGATATAATAGCCATCAAGAAACGAAGGAAATGAAACGAACATTCGGTCAATCAATCAATGGGTCCAAAAAGCGATTTCCTTGCAAGATATGTTGTATGCATTTCATGACACCTCAATTTGTGGTACTAATACAAATGGCTGAAACAAACATCTGCAACGATAATATTTGTATTCATAAACACAACTCACCAAATACACATCTTGTGATGCTTCTCTTTCTCCAAGTGACCTTGAGATGAATTATCCTTAGAAGCCGGGGTTGGAGTCAGAGTTGCATGGTACAACTTTGTACCATGTGCATGCAAGTGTAGATTTCGCAGGGTGAATGATCGAGTACCGTCTAAACTCATTTATGTGGCAATACACTAAGCCTTTTATAGAATAAGGTTTCCTGGAGCCGAAGGAAAAGTGGATGAAAAGTAATCAAAAAGTGGAATATAAATGAAATATGAGTGGATAGAATGCTATCTACTTTTATTTTTTGATTAATCGGAACATTTGTTTATATCAACTCCCCTAACCCAGCACTAACCAATCGGGTTTAGTGTATTGCCACATAAATGAGTTTAGACGGTATGTACTCGTACTAGGTACTCTTTAAACAAGTAAGACTTGGGTACCTATAGCTAGAGACGATAGCAAAAGTAGTGTTCGGTGTTCGGTTTTCGGTTACACGAAAAGGGGTCGGTCCTGTCACTTTTGTGTCAATGCAAATAATTCCATGCATTGACAACTCTCTCACCTCGGACTCGTGTGCGCTCAAGCGAAAGACTGTACTCCGTAAGGAGCATCAATACCGAATATGTATATGTGTGAAGAACCCAATGAATATCCCCGTCGCATGTATCAAGTCATGCTGATAAGGGTTAATTGCATTGCAAGCGAAAGAGTTAGGACCGAGACCAAGCTCAAATTCAGGATCAACAACCCATACCGTAGTACTCGTAGATCCTCATAATCTACTACTCTCCCCCCTGAACAAATGGTTAAAAACTGGGCTTGGAGTACGCCAAAAATTTACCCTTTGTTCAGGGGGGATGGGGGGATAGTAAGTTAGTAACCTACCCAGTATAACCTGTAACCTCAACCAACTCCCCATTCAACAAAATGAAAAAAAGACGGTGAGACGAATACATACATACCTGTATACTATCACATCACCTCGAACATTGAATCGAATCATCCGCATACAATTTCCCTTTCCTTTCCCCTTCCCTTCCCTTCCTCATTCGCATTCCCTACCTCATACATAATCCACATCACCTCCTTACCATCCCATTCCCATCATCGGAGAGCGGACCAAACTCGTCTCTCGTCGTGCGCACCCGGCGCACCCACCCACCCACGCATCAAAGTGTCCAAAAAGCTTAATTCCAGCGTAGCGACGGCAGTTGAGGAGGACAGATTCTTGGCTTTCTTGGCATCACGTGGGAGGGTCATTTTATTTGAGTTTGGTGGATTTGGCTGTGGCCTGGGTAGGTAAATTACTGTAATGTAAATGGCAAATAATGCATGGTTTAAATCTCATTTTGTTGTGTTTATATATAGATCTTTAGATTTGATGAGAGTGTATATTACCTGGTATATAAGTTTATGAGTACAAGGTATATTTCCCAAGATTATAACTTCATAAATTGTAATTGGAGAGGTGAGAGAGAGCAGAGGAGGAGATTCAGGGACACATGCATTTCACGTGATACAAATGAGGTATTTATTCTATTGGTCCAATTCCTGCAATTCCATCACACCTTAATCCAATCCATCCAATGCATCCACATCCACTCCATCCAATTCATCCACCTAATCCACAACAACCATATCATCCCATCCCATCGCACAAACATACCTACACACCTAACCTACACACCTCTCATCTAAATACTCTCCGGCGGTGAGAACCTGTTTATTGTTCATCTGTTTATCCATTCCAGCTTCTTTATACTTCATACATACCAATTTCCCACGGGAGGTATTGATTGAGCTTAATTCTTAAGTCTTAAGTTTTCAGTTTACTTTGTGCTTTATGATTCTCAAGCATCAATTCTCAATCATCAATCATTGATTGAGCTTGTGAGCTTGGAGTGAGCTAACTTGTGAACGTAGTGTTGTATTCCTCACGTAGACTAGATGCGCTGAAGCTTACAAGTTGCAGTGCATTAGTTGGGTTTGTAGTGAAGATTACTGAATAACCGAGGGCGGGTATCGCGAGAGAGGATATTGAGATATAAGTGAATTTTTGTGCTTTGGATAGATGGGTGGAGATATACTAGCTATAGGCAAGTAAGTGAAGGAAACCTGAGTACATATCTACTCGTACATCACCTCGTTACGATACCAAGCACGGGTCACCAGGTCCATCATCCCTTAAGCTAGTCATCAAAAATTTCGCTTGTGGGAGAAACAATTCGATTCGATCGATTCAAGCAAGTCATGTCTGTACGTACAGATGTAGAATATGTGATGCATGATATAAAAGCTCGATTGACCCCCGCAGGAACATATCCGTACATACATAGTACCTACGAGACCTCACCATACATACGTTATCTTTCCAAACAACCAAACCAGAAATGTCCATCTCGGTCCGTGTGATTGTCCAGAGAAAGTGAGTGCAGGTGAGCAGATGATCATATTACACCTAGGTAGCTCTTCACATCACCACCGACCCTCGTGGCATCGGGATATTTGTATCTCGCCAATCAAAAAGCGATAAAGATGCATCACATTATGACGAAAGAAGGCGCAGCACGCATAACAAACCTGCTTCGGTTCGTTGCTCTTGCTTTCTCTAATCTTCTTTCGTGGGGTTGGAGTTCGCAATATGATACCTATGCCTATGTACAAGGAGCCAGGCGAGCTTTCCCACGCGAGAATTCTCATGCACTTGGGTCTGAACGTGGCAAGTACTCGATGTGTATGTAGCACGAGCTTGGTCGAGGATCCTATAATTTCGACATGAGATTCCCAGCATTCTGGTGGACTGGTTCGTCATGCATTGCACGACGAGCGCTAGTGTGGATGAAGGCGCCTTCTTGCTTGTGATAGTGTTAAATATATCGACTCGAGTTGACTACCGACTGCCGTAGAACCAGTGATCAAATCATCGAATACCTAGAAAAAGATTTCGGGAAAAGAGTCGATTGTGTACGTGCTATTATTACTTGGAGATAGATAGATATTATATGCTCCGTTCAAACGCGGTGCGTGCGTGCGTCGTAAATTAAGATAGGAGGATATTAGATTGTCGCCGTCCAGTCAGAAGATCCGAATGTTTCTTCATTGCCATCCATGATTTGCGTGGACATCCTTTCAAGCCAGCTGGAATATAATACATGAAGCTGGTGTAACGTCGACAATCTGAGGTTGCTGATAATCCGTGTCTGTTAAGAGAAACGGTAATTATACAGGGTGGGTATTAATTTTGGGGCTGAGTCGTTGTTGTTGATGCTGATGCTGATTCATGGGATATGTAAGGTGTGGTAGGATGAGTGGATGGCTTGCATACCTGACTTACTTGGAGAGAGTATACAGTAACCATGACCGCAGAAAGGCGGCGATTCGAGAGTAATGGTGAAGCGGTAAATTCTCGATGCATTAATGGGAGATTACCTATAGGAGGTATTCAAAGTTAGATAGGCTCGCGACAGGTACTGTACATACTTTGAGAACTCCTTCATTGTGGAAAAATTAGACGAGATTCTCCATTAGCTATGGTGACCTCAAGCCAAACCAATAATCGAACAAGTACGGTAGTCTCGTTGGTTGAATGGGCGGCTATTATAAAATTAAACCATTCCAAGGTCATTTGTTTATTAGTTTATCTGTTTGTACGGAGGATGAATACTCAATTATTAGCTAACAATCCATACCTATAGGGTCAAAGACCGTTTCCGGGGAAGCAAGCTATGCTGGGTAAATTTACATGTGGAGTTGTGGGATTGTGGATTCCGGGTGTCTTTTCTGCTCCGATTTGTTGACTCTTACCCTAATCTTTGAGCTACCTAGTCATTACATTAATCAAAGCTTCGTACAGGGACGAGGATAGTGTAGCCCTACTTTATAACACATTGAAATTGAGTATTAAAATCAAGATTAGAGGTTAGAAGTTAGAAGTTAGAAGCTAGAGTGGCCAGCACCAGATACCAATGGATGGCTGGAGGTTCGTATTTTCATTACAATTTGTGCTGAGTAAGTTATTGAATCTTATACTACCTAGGTAGGTAGGTAGGTGTATGCAAGTGAGCACTGAGTACTAAGCAGTCCTGGTGCTATGCTATGCTATGCAGTCTTGGTGGTAGTAGTGAAGGGTGGCACTGTAGTAGTTGAAGGTAAGGCAGGATTTAGGGGTGTATAGGTAGTAAAATAATGAAAGAATAATGAACCTTGGAAGTTGATGAATGAAATATTTAGTTTTAGATCTATTAGATCTGTTTCGCCTCGATGAAACTACTAGGCGTGAGTACATATAAACCTATATAAACCTACCTACCTAGTACCTAAACCTAATACATACCATACCGACCTCGCTTACCGTATCCACTCACCACCCACCACCTACGGTGACCTACCTCCTACAAATAACCCACTTTCTCCCATCCATCCATCCATCCATACACAACTTATTACCCGTGGACACTCACACTCACAAGAAAACTGCGTCTTTGGTCTTTGTTTTAATTATTACAACCACACACACCAAAATTTAATACAGGATTTCACCCGTCACCGGTCACCGTATTCCTCATATAATTCAATTTCATCGCCCAGTTTTCTCTCAATCTACTTCAACTTTCAACTTTGTCCCCCAAAACAAAGGAACATAAATCATATAATTTTTGGTAAAGCCCATAACCGGCCTCGGTGTCCCGCTGTTCTAAGCCGGCGCCAGACGGTGCAAGGCTCTGCCATTGTAAAAATTTAAACCCTTTGAAAAATCTCCCCTCAATCTTATATATTCTTTTCTAATTTTTTCCTTTCGGATTCGGATATCGCATCTTTCTGGGCGTTGGAATCAAATATTCAAATTTGGAGTCAAAAGGGCATATACCAGATATCGGATATCAGATACCACGGCAGCGGCCACGGCAGCGGCAGCGGCAGTGGCGTTTTACTTTTCAATATAACTACCTATAACATCCATAACCATCGAGCAGAGCAGAGCAGAGCAGAGCAGAGCAGAGCAGTATCAAATGTTTCCCTCTTAACTTTTATTTCTTACTTCGTTCGACTCGATATTCATCGACTCAGCAGTTCAGCTGGATTGCATACAATTAAGATACTATCATCTTGAGGGTGGTTCTTTTCCGTCTTGTTCTCAAGTGACGGCTGGTTGTCGGTCGTCACAACTTTTACTCTTCCTCTTATCTAAACAATTATCTTTTCCTACCCTCGACGTATCTTTTATCAAGATGCTCATCGACGGAGAAAAGTGGGCTTGTGACGCTTGCGTCAGAGGTCATCGTGTTAGCAATTGTAACCATTCAGATCGACCTTTGCAACACATCAATAAAAAGGTATAACAATTGTACTTTCCTGTGCCAATCTTGCTAACATAAACTGGTTTAGGGTCGTCCAGTCTCACAATGTACTCATTGTCGATCAATGCGCAAGTCGAGATCCGCACATAATCGATGCGAATGCGGTTCGGAAAAGGCACATTCAAAAGGATCATGTCCGGATAATGGAGAAACACAAAGTGAGCTTCTACACGATACCTCTGGCAACACCGCCCCAGTTTCTGATATAATTGTAGTAGATACCTGTTGTTGCAGCCATGGAGCCCGATGCACTTGCGCTTTGAAAAGTGATCATCTTCCTCCAGTACCCGAGTCCGACTCTGATGACACCCCTTTGATGTCGGTACCTGTATCCAAACCAAGACGACCTCGTGCGCAGACTGCCCAGTCGGAAAACAATTTGACAATATTTACAAATGGTCACCACAAGCCTGTACACAAGAACAATAACATGGCTCATAAATGCGGTTTGCCATACACGGTACCCCGGGCACACACAATTCACGGCCAATCGTCGTCAAGTTTCGCCAATAGGTCGGTCGACAATCTACCACACACGAATACCGTCGATGCTCTACACAGCGAATCTCAAATCAAAGACTCCATAGTGAGTGCTCAACAGGAGCAGCGAATGGTCAAATCCGAGCATGCATCGCCGCTCGTTAGCCCTACCACAAATCTCCATCAAATGAATGGTCAACTGCCGATGCCACCTCTAGACTTATCAAATATGCCTAACGATTTCAATAACTTGTATCAATTTGATCCCTATAGCGGAGCAATTCCAGATCTCGACCAACCAATCTTCTCCGCCGGAATTAGCTCCACTTCAATCGATTGGTCCCATTACCCTGGGTTAGATTTCAACAATGACAGTTTCGCAGACTCATCTTACAGTCAAGCAGCATCATTCAATGGTATTGACTTTTCCAGCATTGATCAACCGGCATTAACAACTACATCAACCTCTGGTGATCAATCCGAAGTTGAAGATTTCATTGGCGTTTCGGATACTTCTAGGCCAGTTTTGGTAAACAATCAACACGGATCTGATCTTGATGCGTCGGAATTTGGTGGGGAAATCGATAGATACAGATTAAGTACGGCATCATCTTATATCGACATGTCACAGATGCAGATGCTTGCAAGCAATGATGTCGAAAATCTTGGACTTGAGGAATACATGAAAGGAAGTTCCGATAACTATCTACCTTTGTCACCTTTGAATGGTCTATCAATGCCGACATATTCAACCGAGATTAAGAGTAATCAACCATTGTCTTTCGAAGAGACCAATTTTCCCTTGCCTACGACAGCAGGAGAAACAGACGCTTTCTGGATGCCCGATTTCACGGCCACAAATAGCATTGCGATCAACCCCGAGAATGGAAGAAATGAGGAGAATGTCTGGGGACAATAACACCAGTGGATAGGCAATAGGCCTCTGTGCGAATTTCTGATCTTTGGATATCTCATGCCGACGACCTTTGATATTCTCTTTCCCATAAATTTCAAGTACAGACTGGCGGCAACAGCGTTTGGCACAAGAAGTGCAGCATTTTCGGGTGGCATTAAGTTCTATAGAAGTCTCTTGTGAATATTGATAAATGACTTATATGACCAAAAACATGATGGTGCATCTTGTATATGCACTTGTTATCAAGTATCTAACTGTAGGTAGTGATAATCCCTCGTTTATATGTTTTTCCGTCAACAAATCAATGATTCGAATGTGCCCCCATGTTAGTGTTTACGTGTTTTACGTAGACCCGCTTTGGAGCTTTTAATATTTTAATTACCTAGTAGGTGCCTAAGTGTTTAAACACTTTTCCAAGATCTAAATAGTCGTTTGCTAAGCCATGGATGCTTTTTCTCCGGGCCCCTCGGTACTGGATCGCATTATTGCAAACTTAATTGGTTGTTATTTCTCTAAATAGCACTCACTTTATTATCTACGGGTACCTAGGTATACTTGAATCTAAAGGGTTTGATTAAACATGTAGTTGTGGTTCTCATTCTCGTTTTTGGTTCTCATTCTCATTGTTTGTTTTTGTTTTTGTTCTTGTTCTTGGTTCGATAGGTAAGGTAAGACTTACCTAGTACTCATGTTCTTGCTAAAGGCCATCCTCGAATCCTTGAGGGGTTTGTGGAGAATTAGAGAATTGGAGAATTGGAGAATTGGAGAATTAGAGTGGTACAGTTGGTATAGTTGATATTTCAATGTTTCAATGTAGGTATTGGAATCTTGGAACTTTGGAAGGATTTGAGATTTGGATTTGAGATTTGGATTGGATGGGATTGGATTTAGGGTTTGTATTATGTTAATGTTTGGTTATAGATCAATTGTTTACATCAATCTAGACGGGCAATCTATCTTCAAGTTACGCGGCCTTGTAGAATCGTGAATTGTTTCTTTGCTTGTGATTTTTTTCGGCGGGAGAATTGGAATTGGAATGGGAGTTGGGAGGTGGGTGTTGAGGGTCTTTGGTGATGTGTGGGATGTGGGATGTATAGAGTAAGATATAAGGCTATTAGTTATAGCTATCTCTTGTAACTTGTCGCTCGCTTTCAAGATAAAAGGCAACTGGTAGGGGAGGGGAGGGGATGGATGGATGATGGATAGGGTTCGGGGTATGTGTATGTTTTAAGAGTAGTTTTTATGTGTTGGGGTATAAGTAGTAGTAGTTTGTATAGAGAAATGGAGGATGATATCTGAGAAGTCGTGAGAGCAGATTTGTTTGTATGCGGAGGCGATGGCGGTCTATTTATTGGAAGTAGCATGAGTTTTTGTCTCTTTTGCTTCTTGATGTCTTTTAGGGGTTTCTTCGCTTCGGTTTGATCTGAGGTTTTCGTGTTGTATTGTGTGTGGGTAAGGACTGTATGGGTTGTCTTTTGGGTTGTCTTTTTCCTCTGCTTTTTGAGCCAGCTGTTTAGGACTGTTATTGTGGCTTCTTTATTCACATGTTCTTTGACTTGTCATTTTTTCTCCTATACCATACCATACCATTATCTTTAGTATGGCTAGTATGGAATCGCACTTGCTACTCTGAGTCCTCGAATCTTTTGGCGGGGAAGATGCGGGTGCTAGGTGAGGTTGATCTGGAGAACTTCTTATGCTAGGGGCTAGAAGATTGGGTAGTTATTTTGTAGAGGGGATTACTGAGTTTTCGTCAAGCTGATAGATAGATAGATTTTATCACGAAGTATATGAAGGGGTAAGATGGATGGGAAGTGGGAAATGGGAAATGAGATAATGTGAATAGAGTTATAATGAATAAGTTTCTTCGATTCTGCTTGAGATCATATATCAGGTAGAAGGATATGATTCCTTTCCCCTCCTTCTCATACCATCGCCTACGACTGCAATTCAACAGTATTTGAAGGTAGCACTACATAGCCATACCCATAGCCTAGCCTATGCACACTCTGCTATCTCAATATAGATGTGGTGATTGCAAAGTATCATGGAGGATATGATATGTTTTTTCTCCCAGTAGTAAAAAGCGCTTGCTGTAATTAACGACGAGAAAGTTCGCTGTCGACTTTGGTATCAGTTTGTACACGGCCAGTACGTTTGATCATATGGCACTTGCTATGATGGAAGAGGTCGTCATCGGCCGACTGAGGGATCAGTTTGTATACACATGGAATGGAACCTCTAGATATGGACCACGATCATGTGATGAAGCTAAAGCAAATATGGGGGTAAGTCGTTGCGTTAAATCTAGAATGGGGTTGGAAACGTCAAAAATTACATCATTGAACTATTGTACTGTGGACCTGTGGTACCAGAATTCGACTCTTCTTCCAATTAAAAGCATGCCCACCCCAGCCCCTGTCTGGGCACCCACAGCCTCTTCTACGATAAGATTGATCTTTTAAGGAATCCGATTTCATATATAAAAGTATTTTCTTCAGAGAATGAACTCGGTGCATATGGATAACCTTGAATTTATCTTTGATTTGCGGTCGGTTATTCTGCCAGTCTTAGCTCTTCAGCCTCTCCTTTTAACAGTGAAATGGCTGGCACCACGCATATTCTCTTTCAACGTCAATTGTCCCGTGTGCTTTTCTCTTCGACCTGTCTACCTCGATCGACAATGTCTGTATCGATGATCTCCAAATTGCTGTCCTTGAAAGTCTTCCGTAAATCTGTCTCCAGCTCCAGCACTATACCAACTATCCGGGCGCCGTCCAAAAACCGTAAAACAACTGACAACATTCACCTCTGTATTTTATTGCTAATGAATCGCAGTCCTCTATCCATATATATACACAAGTGGACGATGGTTACACCGAGACGAAGAGCAACGCGCCATGAGACGCATCGATTTCCATTTCCAAGAACTTTGCAAGAAAGTCCTATCGTTGTGTCCAGAGGCGTCGCATATTATCAGTTACGAGAAGAAAGAGGGTGGTTACAATAGAGTCCTCATATTCCTTTTGAATAATGGGAAGCGCATAGTGGCGCGCCTGCCTACTCAGGCCGCAGGTCCTTCAACTCTGACCACCAATTCTGAGGTAGCGACTATAGCATATGGTAGGCATCATGTAATTTTGCACAAAGCACCTCAGTGATTAACTTGAGAACTTAGTGAAGGCTCATACCAAAATTCCCGTGCCTGATATTCTTGATTGGTCAGACGACTCAACTAATCCTATTGGCAGTGAATATATCATTATGAAGAATGCGGAGGGTGTGCAACTAGAAGAGAGATGGCCTACCATGTCCGGAAGCCAATATACGACATGTGTTGAATCAATCTGTGAAACGATGAAGCAGCTGGCAGCGCTTAAGTTTCCCGCTTACGGAAGCCTTTATTTTGAGAATGCACCATTCGACTCGAGGTTGAAGATTCCCATCGGCAAAGGCTTCTGTATTGGGCCAAATTGTTCGAATACATATTGGGATCACAGGGCTAGGAGAACTGAGAGAAAACTTACTGTTCCTGCGGGCCCATGTATGTGAAGAGTTCCAGCATTCCATATCAACATATTTCTAACAAAGTAGACAGGGCGAGATCTAGCGGATTATTCGTCCGGACTCATTGCCAATGGATGCTCTAAACTTCCATCTTCAGACATCAACACCTCACGACCTTTCTACTTCGGCAGCGTAGCAGAGCATCGGGAGCTGTTGAATTCAGCTCAGAGTATCCTTCAGTCTTTGATAACGCAATCGCAAATTAAGGATTCCTCGGCGCCAACTCTGCTTCATGCAGACTTGCACGTGAGGAATATATATGTTGCGGATCATGATCCTACTTTAATTACATGTCTTCTGGACTGGCAATCGTCCTCAATTGAGCCGGCATTCATGTATGCAAACGACGTCCCGGATTTTGCTACGTTTCCCGATTCTTGCACTTTGAAGAAATCACCAGCCTCTACTTCAAACGATGAAGCCCCTTTATCTAAAGAAGATACTAAGATGCGGCAGGTGGCTTTATACTGTAGTCAGGCGTACGAAATTTGTGTGCAGGGTTTTATTCCTAAACTGCGGGTGGCGAGATCAGTAAATCAGACACTTATACGACCGTTTAAATACGCGAATACTACGTGGAGGATTAGTGCAGCAGCGTTGCGGCAGGAATTCTTGGATCTTGCGGATGAGTGGGAGGAGTTGGAGTTGAAGGGTGAATGTCCTTATAGTCCCTCTTTCGAGGAGCTACAGATACATCGGGATGAATACAAGGCTTTTCAACAAGTCCAGGATATTAAGAAGGTGCTTATAAAAATGCTACGTGTCGGTTCTGATGGGTGGGTACCGATTGAGCATTGGGATGAGACGAGGTTGGCTCACCGAAAAACCTTTGAGCTCGCTTTGGAATTGGCGCATGGAGATGAAGAGGGTTGCAAGATGACGGAGGGGGAGGGGGAGGGTGGAGATGGAGAGGATTGGATGACGGAGGGGGAGGTGAGGGAATTGTGGCCTTTTGATGGGTGGAAGTTTTGAATTGTGTTTGGTGAGCTGGGGATTGATGTTACTTTGTTAAATTGAGGTGAGGTACATTGATTATAAATTACTTGAACATTAAAACAACACTAGATTCCTACCATCTATCTATAATCACATTTAAAAAGCAGCTAATAAAAAGGCCCTTTTTTGAACTAGACTAATGAATGCAATATCTACAAGCAAAACCAGTTCCCCGAAGTATATGAAAAGATACGAGAAAATATCTTATCTTGCATCATTCTTCCTTCGTCATGCATCATGCACCATGCATCATTCATCATTCGTCCTTCCGAGTACCTGTATGCTTGGAGCAATGCTTGCTACTGTAAAGTTTAAATCATCAGGTAGATCTGCTGATGGATGGATTAATTAGATCTGAGGATTTTGGCATGGTGTAAATGTATGTATGTATGTATGTATGTATGTATGTATATGTGTATGTATGTATGTATGTATGTATATGTGTATGTATGTATGTATGTATGTATGTATGTATGTATGTATGTATATGTATGAAAAGGGTGGGTGGGGAGTGGATGGGAAGTAGATGGGGGAACTTGGTGGGGGTTCGGGCATGATTGAGATGGCGAGGAGTGTGATCATGTAGCGAGGAGGGTGAATGGAGGGGCTTGATATTGGGGCTTATCATGGATGGATATTGAGATTGAAGATTGAGATTGATTTTGTGATTGATCAAGTGCTGCGTAGATTTGAGGTGGGATTGGTGCGATTTAAGATGCGAAATTCGACCAGTCACTCGCACACTTGGGGATTGCATGGACGATTCATGATGCGTTCAAATGGTATAGTAGAATAGATAGAGGCTCCTTGGCTTGAGGCGGGGAATGGGATAATTATCTTCCAGTGGTAGTGGTGGCCGGAAGAGAAGTCTCGGTGTTGGAAAACATTTGACCGAAGCAGCGAGGCAAGCGAGTGTGTAGTGTGTATCCCCCTCTTTCTGCGCTGTAGGCGAGAGAGAGCAAATGGAGAGGAAGAGTGTTGGTTGGGTGCTGCGTGCCAAGATTATTATGCTCATGTTTATATTAATATTGAAGGGTTATGTTCTATACTATAGATCATGATACGTTCGGGAGGAATTATATGACCGTACCAGATTAGGCTAGTGCCCCGTTATCGGCGCTAGTACCTCGGCAATGACCCTATATAGGTCTCCCCATTCGGTAGCCAGCTCTCCTTAAGCAAGAGATATTATATGAAGTTACATAGTACTATTAGTTGATCTTCACGACCCCGGTGATTCCAACAGTTACCATCCACACGTGTACGAAATTAATGCCCCGTCGGAAAAGGCTGATGGGCGATTTCAACGTTACATCGGGGGTAGATTGGGTATTGGTCGGAGTATTTAGACGGTTTGTATGCCTGCGGATGTCGCATGATGAGATTGGGGGGTTGTTAGTGGTGTACTTGAGTGGAACAACATCTTTTTCCGGCGACATCAGGCTTCTTTTAAGTTGTATTAAGGAGAAGGGGGGAGTATATTTTAGGTTGAATTTTGTTGAGGAATCATTAGAGTTGTGACTATTCTGCCCCCCTGAACAAAGGTTAAATTTTTTGGCGTACTCCAAGCCCAGTATTTAACCTTTGTTCAGGGGGGGGATAGTATGATGGGTTGAGTGTCTAGGCTGGATATGCGCATGGTATATGGGATGGTATGGGATGGTGTGGGATGCAAGTGATCAAATCTGTGCCGATTTCATCGGTTGTTTTGTGGAAGGTTGGAGGGATTTGTTATGTATGCATGTGCCATGCATGTGCTCGTCTCCAAAAGAATGAGGTGTAATTGGCAGGGCAGAGGATGATAGGTCCAATGAGGAGAAGGGGGTAGGAGTACAAGAGATATCATCCCCAATTCTCCTGCAAGGGCTCCCGAGAGCTTGCTTACATGAAGGGTCAGCGTTTTGGGTGTGCCCCCCCCCCTTGGCGGTCCGTAGTTGGTTAAGCCGCCCGTGTTTATATTGTTCCGTATCCTCAATTCCTTACACCCTGCTCCCCCACATTTGCATTTTCTCCGGCTTAGAAAGATCACCAGCCGGAAGCTTCTTTTGATTATGGCTATGATCATCATCATAACCTACATACTCGTACGATACGTGTGAAGGATATGGAGGGAATCTCGGTGCAACTGCAAGCACGAAACACAGCATCAAGTTATAACTTATCAACCATCCAAACTTAAAGGTCAGCACGGTACTTTGTAAAGGTATAACCAAAGATGGAAAAGCTAATAATTGATTGATAGGTCCCCTAATTCTCCGAGTGTTTATTCTGATGTGATAGAAACAAGGTATTGTGAAACAACATCTGGACTGCAGTCTGCATCTCTTTCTCTCTCTCACACTCTCCCTCCCTCTCTCTCTCTCTCTTAGAGTCTCCATTCATCAAAATGAGAATTGGAGACGAGTGAGAAGGGGGTCTGAAAAAGCCAAATAACTCCAAGATACTCGTATGATTCTCGAAACAGATCAAATATATATATATATATATATATATATATATATATATATATAATAATATATTGAGACACAAATCAACCCTTCGAACCATCATTCCACTACTACAATCACTTCTTACTCTCTTTTTCCAAGGTTATCCGAAACTTCCGCTTTCTTTTCTACTCCAAATAATTTGTTTATTGACTAAACAAGTAGGTTGGTTCTGGTGACACTTGGTGGCTTCGGGATTTGGACCTTAGACATCCATCCATACATACATTTATCCATCGGAGCTTATTATCGCCGACGTTTGAATGAGGTTAGTCTCTTTATTCTCGGGTAATTCTATTGGATATTTTTAATCCACAAACCTTTTAAGGGACCTGGTCTCTGCTTCAGCTTTTCTACAGCTTCCTCTCGGACAACAGTTCTTCCATACCGAGGAAATATTCCATCATTCCATCAAAAGCAACTTGGGTATCCAACTTCCGATCGTTGTACAGTGAGCATCTTCTTGTTTACTGTACTGCAAACAAATTAATCAGAGTCGCATACTTCTTCTCCTTCAAAAAATCAAACAAGTAAGTTCATTGAAGACAAATTCATTGTTTGGGAATGTTGGAACTATGACGAATCTGCGACGGCTTTAGGATGAAAGTACTTCAGATCTAGATCCTCAATTAACTTTTTTCCCCTTTAGGAAAATTAAAACAACCTTCCCTCTCCAGCTTCTTACGTCCATGAAGATAAAGTAAAAAGATGAATCATAACGACGCGCCAACAATGCAGTCCTATCCATCCCCAAACGCGACTGCAGCTGATAGTGGTGGTGGTCCTTTCTATGGACCAAGCTCCTCGAATCAACATCAGCATCAACATCACCAACAATCTCTCCCTACTCCTGATGAACTGCAACTTGCAGAACAATTATCTGCCGATGCCCAATTATCACGGAGCATGCAACCAAATATGGGAGCAGGCCGTGGAATGAGCGAAAATCCCGATCCTCGAGGTCAAGCAAATGTCAACTTGAACCATCAATACCAGCCAGATCATCAAATGCATGGAGGACATCCACAAATGAATCAAGGTCATATGGATATGGGACCTCATTATGAGGATGATTCTATTTCTCCAGCTGGAAGAAAGAGATCCAAGGTTTCAAGAGCTTGTGATGAATGTAGGCGGAAGAAGATTAGATGCAATTCCAATGAAACAGGACATGAAGAAATATGCTCAAACTGTAAGAGAGTTGGAGTTACTTGTCAATTCAGCAGACAACCTATGAAGCGTGGACCAAGCAAAGGGTAAGAGCAATGAAAAAAGCAGTCATGATTTTAAAAAAAAACTCACTAACAAAGTGATAGCTACATCAAAGAACTTGCGGATCGTATTAATTCATTGGAGGGTCAAGTCCAAGGAAGCGGTGGATTGCCTTTACCGGCATACCCGCCGCATCAACCGGAAGAAAGAAGACCTTCCGAAGAGTTTTCTCCGACTCCGAACCCTGAGCAAATCCCCCGGAAGCGTGGTTTTTCCTCAATTTCCGGCGCCGGCGAATTTGTTTCTCCGTATCAACAACAGAGATCGGCTTCGGCTTCTAATTGGATTCAGGAACAACAATCCCGATCTTCCAATCCGAACTTACCGTATCCCACACCTGGTTCTACTCAAATACCTACCAGAGAGCAGAACTACTCGCCAACTTTGATGGTACCTCAGCAGAAGTGGGTGAACCCACCTGATGTAGGTGGCTCTGTTGAAACAGTCACTCATCCCTCTCAACCTCATGGCGAAGATGCTACGGAATGGATTGATGATTCTCTTCTTGATAGGTATGCACTGTTTAAACCCCATAACTGACTCGTTGACTAACAATATCCAGTTACTACAAGTTTATACACCCAACCTATCCTATGCTCTCTCTTACCAAAGCTAGTTTAAGTGCTAGACTTTCTGCTTGTCCCGCTCCAGTCAGATATGCATTTCGGGAGGCTTTGTATGCTGCAATCAGATCATTTCCCACCGCAATTCCTCTCAAACCATTAGGCATCGCACACTCCATTAAGCTCCTTACCACCGCACCTTATGATCCGCAGGCCCTTCGCTCCCCTGCTACGAATATTCTGTATCTTCAGATTATGATGTTGTTGGCAATCGAAGCTAAAAATCAGCCTTGCGAGATTCAAGATGGCGAGATAGTCCAAGCCCCTTCTATTTGGTTGAGTACTGCTGTTGGTTTCGCCTACTCTTTACGGTTACACGCATACAAGCCACTTGACCAGTCAAACAACGATCCAGATTCCGATGATAAGCTTGCGCGACGTGTATGGTTCAGCCTTATCATTATGGAGAGATGGAATGCTGCATCGGCAGCTATTCCACTACAAATTCCCGATTCGGCTGCCCAATTTTACCCAGACGATCGTGCCTTGTTGGGAGAAGTTGCATACCAATTGGCTCGTAAGTTCAATCCCCTCATCTTGTGTTATAAGTGCTGACGAACGATATAGGTCTCTCCGTTATTATTGGAAATTACTCAGAAGTAAAGCTTGCCTCGACAGATCTACCTACCTCCTCTGTCCATCGTGGACTTCACGGCAGACTTCTCAAGAATCAACTCGAGCTGTGGCGTCAGGATCTCAGTAGTTCTGGCATCACACCAATTGACTCGCCTGTACTACATATTGCCTACTGGTCTGCATACCTCCTAGTAATTCGTCATACATCACAAGAAGACCACGAGGAGCAAATGAGAGCCACTCACTATATCCTCAGCCAACTTTCCTTCAATACCGAAATGAGATCTCCCTTGATAAATTACTACAAGTGCTTCGCTGCTCTCGCACTCCCCGACCTCCTTCAGTTTGAAGGCACGAAAAAAGATGCCGAGAATGCATTAAAGAATGTCCTTGAAGGTCGTCTGGCTGCTTCTGCATGGGATAACCCAATTAGAGAGTTTTTACTCAATAATTTGGAGAACCAAAGAAGATTGTCCGTTAGTCAGGGTCAGGGTCAGGGTCAGGGTCAGGGTCAGGGTCAGGGTCAGAATCAGGGTCAGAGTCAAAATCAAGTTGTTACACAACAAACCACGAACTCCGGTGCAAATGCTAAAGCAGATGATAATCAACACATGATGACGACCGCAAATCAAAGTCTTCAACGTCTCGCGGATCTGGCAACAGCATCTACGGAAGATAGAGGTGAAGTCCAGGTTTCTTCGGCAGATTCTGGAGCGAGGACCGATAAGGATGGCAATCGTGATGCGACTTTCTCGGCTGCTGGCTTGAATAAAGTTTAGGCGAGAGATGGGTCCGAGTAGTGGATATGGCGGGAGTACATAGCTGCTCAATGGCGCTTATGCGATATGGAGTCACTTGGATGGACGGCAAGGTGGTGTTCTGAAACTTTTTATTTAACGCACCAAGTTTGGTTTGCTGATGTATACCCCCTTTGATATTCTGATTTTTCGCGATTTTTGTGAGGAGAGGAGGAGATTAGGGGAAAGAGGGGAACGTGGAATGGGAGATGAGGGATGGGGCAGGATTTGGGTGGAGAAAACATTTGCAACAGGTTGCATGCATGTATAGGGCGTTTCTTTGAGGATCATAGGATTGTGGAGTTGGTCATTTGGTTTTCAGGAACAGTTTCAAGCATTCATAGAGTGCAGACAGATAGGGATCAGAGATATATGGTCGGGAAATGAAGGGAGACGAAGGGGGACGAAGGGAGATGGTGGAAAACAAAACTGGATTTGTGAGCGGGGAAAGGGGGAAGGAGGAAGAGATATGTGGACATATGCGGAGATCATTGCATAGCATATCAGATTCACGTTGTACCACTAGAGCAAACAATTTACATATAGGATAGATATGTGCAATAGATCCATTCGTCCAACTATATCAGATTGAAATGAAAATATGATGATGAGAAATTGCTGGGGGTTTGATATTCTAGTGGCTGGGAGTATGAACTGAGGTGAGCGAATCAGATCAGAGGTTTTCTGATTTAGGATTTACTGGTTCGCAGCGGTGCTTTGCGGCTAAGATATTGTAAGTTTGGTATCCTTTTTCGGTGTGGAGGCTTATGAGATTATAGCGTCTGCTGAAAGAGAACTGTGAGATGAAGGTGGAAGGTGGAAGGTAGGAATCGATATCTTGGATTACTGTGGATGGTGATGTTTGATGAGATCGTTGGTGAGATTAGGTGGTGTAGTTTTATGTTGGCAGGAAGGATTTTGGTGTGGGGATGATTTGTATAGTTGGATTTTTTGTTTTGGGGAGGGATTGGGTTGTTGGGTTGTTGGGTGGTTAGGTGGCTAATGTTGAGGGGTTGGGGGGTTGGAGGGCGGGATAAAAGATAAAAGATATTAGATAGTAGATAGTAGAAGTTTGGTATGTATGATGGTTGAATAGGGTTGGGG
>NGKG01000004.1:2543258-2553389 GCA_002162505.1 Myriosclerotinia scirpicola | reverse complement strand
CTTGGGGAGAAGAGTGGAATCATGAATCTGTCGAGGCGGTATGTTATCCGGAAATCCTGGGATCAAGGGCACGATGGTACTAAACCTTCAGGTACTTGAAGATCGCTTAGACTCTGCACGATTTGGAGTGCCTCAGTAGTCTCACAAATCGTGGCTTCGAAACACGCCCTCAGGAAAAGGGACCGCTTATTTTCTTGTTCATATTCTTAAGATACCTATCTATTTCTTAAGATACCTATCTACTGGATCTTCCAACTGGAACACAAGTGTTACATGAGTACTCTGGTATCTGCCAGTGAATATTTAGGCCTGTTTCCACCAGCCGAGGTTCTCTCTCGTCTCCCTCTGATGGGTGTGTGTGGTTTTTTGGTTGCATTTGGTTCGTTTTGTTGTGGCACACCTAGTCCCACTTATTCTTCATTCCTTCCTCCTGTCGAATTTCCCGTTTCAGAAGCACAGTTTTAGTTGTGGAAAATCTACACTGCTCGTACGGTGTGATGACTGCGGAGATGAGAAATCCGAACAGGATTATCTGTGGATTCAGCTCAATCGATGTAAATTACTGAGCAACCTGGGTTTCTCGTCCTGTTATTGATTCGAATTCTAGCTTCACGAGGCCAATTCGACAAGTGTCTTGTGCGAGGACACCTCAGTTTTATGACATCCATTGGTAAGATCACTTCTTGGGGAAATACGCGATTTCCGTAACTTCTCTTGTTGTCGTGGAGCAGTCGACTACCCATTAAACGAATGAGATAACTACCGCGAGAAGAAAATAATCGATCTGGAACTTCAAATTCAATGATTGTGCAGAGTACAATCCATTCAATTTAAGCTACCAAGTTGATCGTTAGTAGCTGTAAATGAAGCGACGGGCGTTTGAAAGTTACCTAGTAGGATGTACGATGTTCAAATTAAATATTGAATCCGGCGCTGAATACGAAGAGGGAGTATATTGCAGACTTGCGGACGCGTATTTATCAATATCGGGTTCGTAAATCCGAAGATCATGGTGAAGAGGGCTCAATCAAGAGTTACGCAGAGGTCGTAGACAGTTCGAAAAATAATCTTTACTGCATGCTGCAGAGTCGCGCATGACGTAGAACCCTTGAATAATAAAGCTTGTGCCAAATGCGAAAAGTAAAGATCGAGTTAAAGTGGATTGGAGTAGTCAACTACTTTTCGGGTGAGGTATTGGGTAGTCGATAGTGTGCGACTTTATCTTATGATGTAGAACCGGAAGCTCTCCAGAGTAGCAAGGACTGGCTACCATTATATGACCGTGAAGATACCTATCTGTGGTATATATGTAGGATCAATTGATAACTCTAGGTGGGAAGAAACACCGAGTCTGTTGGCGGTGGTTGAAGGCAAGGGCCGGTAGCCTTGAACATCAATCATAATGGTGACACCGGCCTGAATAGAAGAGCTTTAATATAGTTCTCAACTTTGCTAGAGTCAGTGAATACTGTGTTTCACATATCCCCTGAAGGAGATGCAAAAGTATCGAGTCTTCAAGGCGCCGCTACAGCAGACACCTCAATGACCCGAGTCACCCGACATCCCACGACAGTGCTGGGTTGCCAAGCCAGACTGCAGCTAGATTTTAATCGTCTGGGCTGACCACAGAGTAATGACTCAAAGACCATTCGATTTGGTGTCATGGGATGTTTCGCCCTTCCACAACCAAAGTTCATTCGATTTGGTGTCATGGGATGTTTCGCCCTTCCACAACCAAAGTTCATTCGATTTGGTGCCATGGGATGTTTCGCCCTTCCACAACCAAAGTTCATTCGATTTGGTGTCATGGGATGTTTCGCCCTTCCACAACCAAGTATGCTATACTTCCTTCGACCACCCCTCATGCTTTAGAATGGGAAATGTTTCTTAGGTAAAGTTCTACTAAGGTCCAGCCTTAGTATTTCATCCCGTTCGCCAGCAAGAAGGGAGGGGGTGGAAAGAAACTTTTGTCTGCAACTCCATTTGTGAAGTCCTAGGGACTTCAACAAAACATTGTACGAGGTGGAGCACAGACGGGTACTGAAGCTTTCTTTCCGGGCACCCCAGGTCGAGAGGAATGACAGCGGAATGTCAAATACTGTAGATGATGTTAGCATATTTTTAATATTGAGAGGAAAAGACCGCTGAAGACCACTTGCAAATCCTATTGAACGTATAATGGAAAGTTGGGATTCAAGGGGGGACTTACCATGTCCGGTCAAGATATAGCACTTTTTAAACATCGCCCTATCCTCTAACACTGCCTCGCTCCTAATAGTCGGAACGCACGAATACTCACGACCAAGAGTCGTTGATGAAATTGGTATGAAACTTGGGGCCTCCGACGCGATGGGATTGCTATTTCCGGATATCTGACAGCAAAGAGCCGTAGCTTCCTTGTTATCCTGTCTAGATATCGCGAGAATAACGACCGGGTGATTGAAAGCGCCGGAATTGATGTTTTTCCCAGTCTTTAAACAGCGTACCTTAGGAGTCTTCTGTCCGACTTGAAGCCGTGACAAAGTGGCAATACTGCCCAAGGTAATGTCTGCTTCTGAAAGACTTCGTCCACCAGGGACTTGGGAAGGGGCTGGAGTAAAATTGTCTTCTACTACCGAAGAACGGCAAAGTTGACGACGTGATGAAGGCATTGTATAATAAGGATATGTGGGAAAATATATCGTAAATAGATACCTTATAGATAATAACAAATAAAAATTTGTTAAATAAATATAAGTAAAAATGTAAAATATATCGATGCTGAGGAGAAGAAAGGCAGGAATTGGGGGAAAATAGAGCTGATTATATACTTTTGCACTTGAACTATAGAACACATATGTTGGTTCTAGTATTGGTTGTCAATGACGAAAAGTAATGGAAGACTTTCAACAGTTTGTATAGCGCCATACCGAGTCGTTAGAATCTAAGATTCAGAGTCATCTTGTTATTCAATCTAGTTTATGATCTAAAAGTCTTATTAGACTATTACCAGCCGGTCGGAGCTGCAATACACCAGAAGTTACCCTAAAAAGTACCCCGATTTGAATTAGTCGATGACTAGACGAACTCAAAACCAGTTAGTTATGCTTTTACCATGATACCGAGTAATTTTTATCAAGATTTGTAACTATAAGTGTTGGATAGTATAGACACTAACACATCAAACCAAGTATTACGCGGATAAAAGCAAGTGAAGGATAGATTTCGCATAGATGGAAGTCTAAATAGTATCAACAATCTTCAAGCTAGAATAGCAATACGTAAATAGCTCAGTTAGCTCCTACCACTAAAGCCATTTGGGAAAGAAGAGGAAAAAGAAAATCGAGATAATGTTGATGTGGCTTCAGGTTTTTAAGACTTAGTGCTTTAGTTTTCGTAAAGAATTCAATTGTCTGGAATACACATAATATTTAAGTAAGTTAGGAAATTGGAATCACATTAGGATGACTCGTACATCTTCGGTTTATGAAGACTAAAAAAATTCGTACTTCTCATCAACACTTTTCTATAGATGTAATCCGCGTCATTTAATATACGTGCAAAGTGAAGAAGTTATGAATTTATGATGCACAAAGATCTCGTATTCAGGTTCTAAGGGTCTGCAAGCATCACACTTGACATCCGAGTTTCGGCAACCTTGATATCATGGCAAGAGCACACGACAGTGCTTACTGATAGCACCATCCATCAGCATGGAAAAGTTCACTGCTCAATCTCTAGTCGCGTCTAACCCCATATCCCAGATCCATGGCAGACAAAAAACCTCTTCCACGCTCCAAGCTCCAAAATTAAACCCCTAGCTCAAATGATTTATGGTCTAAAACCACCTAGATTAAGGGTCTGGCCCATCCTACCCCGTATCCCGTATCCCACATCACATGACATATTAGACTTTAGGATCCTAGCATCCCCTATCCGAGCCGAGAAATGAGATTATTTCCGGAAAACCAAACCAAAACGCCAATTTTTTCTAATCCAATTGTCATCTCATACCATGGCAATACACCCTATAATCATTCATAACATTTCATTATTGCGTCATTGAAGATATTTTAGATCTCGATTAGTACTTCGATAATCTCCCAACTTAGCGTATTCCGAGTCGCTCTTACCTCTTTTCCCCTTCGAAGATGTTCCGATCATCAACCATCGTAACTTCTTACTATTCAACTTTTTTCTTATCATTTTAACGCTATAAACTGCGCACCTGACCTGCAACCCAAATCTCGGAATTTGAAAATCTAGTCGTTATTTTAGCGTACTTTGTACGCTATACATCATGTTAATCGAAGGGAAAGCTCATTACTTGAATTTTTAAAGATCTGGTAATCAACAATGCTCGACACGATGCATGCAAAGAAAGAATAATATGAGGAAACTTACTGTGTGAGAGCCTGCTGGCTTCTGTACTAGGTTCTAGGCGTGAGAATTGAGATATCTTGACTTGGGTTATTCGTGCCATTTCTATGGCGCTATAGCTTCTCGAATGACTCAGTAAAAGACCGTAGAGGTCTCGAGTTCTATGATTGTGCCTGCCATGTTGATGTGACCCAGCTTCCAGGTTCGGTAGAACCAAATTTCCTATCTGGCCAGAAGGAAATGTCTAAATCTTCATTAAAAATAGCAACGCTAATTTAAAGGCTTTCGAGAATTTTGATAAGATGATAAGATGCGGAGCTGGCGAAGTAAGCGCGATGTGAATGGTTGATTTCTTGGTTGATTTCTTGGTTGATTTCGTACTTGGGTAGTGATCACGAAGCAGGTACCATAAGAAAGGAAATAGTTAGATAACCAAGACTAATTCTAGATAATCCCCCAATTTATGATAGCAAGCTCTCAATTCACGCTTTAGTTGCTCATTTTACTCAACAATTTCACTTTTCGACTAAATTAGACGCGAAAAAGGTCCTCATTGGTCCAGGAATCCCAATCAATAATTAAATCTTGCATCTATACTCAAGTAGACAGTGGCCCAGCTTGAGCAGAAGCTTGATAAGAGCTTAAAGTCTATCAAGATACTAGGATAAAAGATCTTTGAAGTAGTCTTGTGTTGATCTGGGAGGGTGGGAGGCAAACTGGCGTGATCGGAAAGGACATATCGGGTCTAAACGGAGATTCACGCGCCGGCATCGCAATGGGCCGTGAGATTGACTAAGTAGGAGTTCTTATGAAATGCTGGACTTAAATTCAAGGTCGTATAGCTGGCTTGGTGTGATGCGAGATGCACGGGGAAGGGGCGAGGTAATAAACGTCACGTGGTTGTCACGGTGCTTGCGGATGGAGGTTATGAAAAAGGGTGGGAAAACAACAATAGAGGTGGCCTTTGTGAGTGTAATTAGAAGATAAAGAGTATACTGAGGATTATGGTTGTGCTATAAGAATGTAGCTTTCAAATACTCATTCTCAGTCTCAAATTCCGCAATTCGTGGCCACGTTTATCGACACGTCCATTTTGATGAGACTGGGGCCTTGGCATAAACTAACAAAAGAATGGCAGTGCCATACCATCTCAGTTTTACAAAAGAAGTGGCTACTCAGGCAGGAGTGATATTGAACTCGAATATGCAAACAAGTGAATTCGAGGGAGAGATGTGTCACGTTTGAAGATTATTCATGAATCATGTAAGACAAACTAATTCAGAAACGTCTCGCCAAACTTGTTTGAAAAGTAGTTATCAACAAATAGACCACTTTTGAACTTTAGTATGATGTAGATACGATGATGTTGTGCTTTTCGCTGATTCTAACTGTGAAAATGAATTAAATGCAATGTGCGTCAACAGACCATCAAGGAATTCCAGTGTCATCGAATTGCGTATTCATAAGCCGTGTCAATCTAGCAGCAAGAGAGCCTTTTAGTGGGATATGGAGTGCGGAAAATGGTATCGCCATCGTATCGAGTACGTTCTGAATCTATAGTTCTGGCGTCGATATTATTGTATATGCTGTCTCACTTATTAAAGAAGAAAGAAGAACCACTTAGCGATGATGCATCAATTTGATTGTGTACAGTTCATTCATTTCTAACATTACATTTAGAATATTTAGACTTCATCCAGAATGTCAAGTTCTCCTTCAATCCAATATCTCCTCAACATGAATTCCCATTATCGGATAGCTCAATCTCAACAATTTCTGATTCCCAACCCAAAAATTTCAGTCCAATTCAACCATTGAAGCTCAAATACGAGACTAGAGGACAAAATCAAGAAGAAGTTACAATACAAACTGTAGGAGGATAGCTCAAGCAGGAAGACAGTCGAGAGCAGTAAGCTGGCTAGAAGATCTATATGTAAAGAGTTACAGTATACAGTAGAACAGATAAAAAATACACAATCAAATTGAAACCGGCTTTAACTACCTCTCCGGTTTTCCCCATCAACTTGCACTTGCAATTTCATTTGGGGGATCGGGTTCCCCCGGTCGGGCTTTCGTTTGCTTCTCCCGATTCCACTTGAGTGCTATTCCCGAAGGTCTAACTACAAGTGTGATCTTCCGTTAGGAAGGTGTGACAAATAGTGGCAAATTAGACTAAAATAGTCTTAATACAAAAATTTAAAGGGGTGTACCGGGCTTTAGAAGGTTTCCCCCACTTCTCCCGGTTTCTCCCGAGGGAGGATCTCGACGGCGCGAGGTATCCAGATTCGTGATGTTTCCTAATTTCGCAGTTAGTGAAGTGATGCTAAATAGGGAGTGAGGAAGAGGTGGTGTCCAAGAGGATTGCCTGGTTCCCTGGCGTGAGCCAGGTAGTGGGCCCCATAGGTGTTGTGAGATATTTATAGTCACACTCCGAAGAGGTCGGACTTGTCGAGATGGTGTCGAAGATGGTGTGTTGAAGGTGGTATGTTGAAGATGGTGTCGAAGATGGTGTTGAAGATGGTGTCGAAGATGGTGTCGAAGATGGTGTTGAAGATGGTGTCGAAGATGGTGTTGAAGATGGTGTCGAAGATGGTGTTGTTAAATATTTATAGTCACACTCCGAAGAGGTCGGACTTGTTGAGATGTTGTCGAAGATGGTGTGTTGAAAATGGTGTTGTGAGATATTTATAGTCACACTCCGAAGAGGTCGGACTTGTTGAGATGTTGTCGAAGATGGTGTGTTGAAGATGGTGTGTTGAAGATGGTGCTGAAGATGGTGTTGAAGATGGTGTTGAAGATGGTGCTGAAGATGGTGTGCTGAAGATGGTGTATGAAAAAAAGAAAATATTGAAATAGATGTTGAAGACATGAAGAAGACATGAAGAAGAGATGAAGAGGAGATGAAGAAGAGATGAAGAAATCTTTCAGCAGAAAGAGTTCCTTAAGTACCCTCTCTGTCCACTAGTGTCTAGTGTGGTGATCCAAACCCTCTAGTCCCAACTATTATGTTATAACCCAGAAGTCCGATTCAAACGTATCTTCTTAGAATCGAAGCGATGATTGTAGAAGTAATGAGAAGCGGTTTAGCATAATACAATTTCTCCTCCTACCACCCACAAAACAATCTACTTAATTTCAGTTAGCTCAAAGCATAAATGAAGCATTTTCAGCCAATAACACCAAACAAAATGTTTTTCAGGAAGGCGTGATATTCTTCAAGAAAGCCGACGCCTTCATATACGTTGGTATCATTCTACACAACGCAACTCTTTTGACACCTATTCTACCACGCTATATAACCAAAACGCTTTTTGCTCTCTATGTTTTGATTTTGATGAAGGGTATATTTGTTTTGCCTCAATTTTTCCTCACAGGTTGCCGGTTTGCCCCCCATAAGATAGCTAGCACCCTCGTCTCCTCCAAAGTCTTCATCCGTACATCCACCTTACCACTATCCAACCAAATGAACTGCACCCCAATAGGCCACACTCCGAGAGTTCTCCGCCATCATAGCAAGAATGAGTCACAGTACCCATTCGGTCTTTGATCAGAAGCCCACTTGTTAATACAACTCTTCCCTTGTCTCGCCACTCTGCTGCACTAAGAACATAGTATTAGTTTAGTAGTCTAATAATATTGATAGCTTATCGACTACACAAATGTATTGAAAGGTTGGCCCTTACTAGATGCACGACATAGTTAAAGATGACTGTAGTTCATAATGTTTTAAATCTTTCGTGAATATCGGGATTTGGGATAGCGGGGCGATGGACACGAGGGGTATTCGGTGAGGAGGCATGTGAATCATGCAGAGTGGCCAACCAGTCAGCTAACTGGCAACGTTGACCGGCAAAGTTGACTAGTAGCTATTAAGCCAAGTCAGCAGACTATACTTTCAAAGTACCTTTAGCAAATCAACAAAGTTATATCCCAACTAGTTGGTTGATTAGCTAAGAAAGTCAAGGTTTTGGAATTTCAAAGTAATACCTAGGTAAGTTGCTGATTAGCTAAACCAACAAATCAACAACAACAATAACATATCATTAACAAGCCAATTAGGAAAAAGGAGTTAACTGATAGCTCACTGACTGGCTGATTGGCCACTCTAGAATCATGTGTCTTGTCCTATCTTTAGCTTTTATAGACTTTCGGACTTTCCTTTCTACTCCGAATGTCCCTCTAGCTAAATGTAAATATGTTAATAACTTTACAAGTTTTGAAGCTGGTATAACAACTTTAATATTATTAGATTCAGGATTATCATAGCTATTTAACTATATAAGATTTAGAAAATTATCTTCCAAATTGATGGATGAATATTGAAAAATTATGGATTCTTTCATAGAAATTTTCTATTTTGCCTTTATTTTGCACTAAAATTGCTAGAGAAACAACTACTTACAGAAGGCAACCGCTTTCCCCGATTGGGAACTACCTAGGTAGATGTCCGATTCATGAAGAGCCGACTATTAGAGATACTGTACTGATAAGGAACTAAAGATCCCTCTGTTATCTTTCTCGACTCGAGTATATTTTGGAACTTATCAAGATTACATACATCACTATCCTAGTACGCATGATACCAGACTATACTCTCACTAACCATCGCAGTACAGTATTCATATCCCCAGGGCCCAGGCCCTACAGAATTCAAGTACTGACCAGCCAGCGTCCCTATCAAGGCTGCGGATAAAAAAGGCCTGTGTCACTTGCAAAGTCATACTTAGTTCTCCGCAGCAACTAGCCCAATACCCCCTTTCCTCTACTCACCATCCAATAAGATTCTCAAGCAAAAATATAATATACAGCAATGTTTGCATAGTCTTCTAAACCCACACATTGTATAACACCATTCGAATCTCAAAGTCATACCTATACTATTACCACAAAACCATGCTTTTTCCGAAAAAAGACTACTCATCACCATCAGCAACTCAGCGATACGAGATAGCTTTCCAACATTGAAATGCACTGAACTTCTAAAATCCCCACCATTCTTTCGTTCCTCCCACTAGAAAGACGGAGTCGTTTAGGGAATGAATGTAGATGACACGATGAAGAGCAGATGGTGCAAAATATGTAGACACGTATCGTCTGTGATGAACTCGCTAGCTACTCATGCTATGAGCATTACTCTTAAAACACAGGCCTCGAAAAAAATGATCTCATAGTTTTCCAACAAGCCGATAAATCCCTCTGTGCTGTGCTTGTTCTAGTAATAAAGTCTCTCCTCTCCCTTCTCTTTGTCATAATATCATAATTCGCGGTGCAAATATACCCAGTAATTACTAATTACTATGTACCTGCTTTTGAATTTTTACAGGTAGATGGATATATCATATATATGACTAATCATAATACTGATCGTGTATTGATAAGAAGTGCAGGTGCTAGGAAGCCTCATTCCTCTTAGATCGAAAGGGACGACCGCTATTAGATACAAGTAAGATTATCTTCCGACTTTAAATATAGATTTCAGGGAACTACAGGAAGCAAGCCATCCGATTCAACAATGAAAACCAGACTTGAAGACTCAACCCCATCGATCAAAAATCAAAAAGCGCCTAGGTATAAAAAGAATAATCACAACTAACTTATAACTCTACCCAGTATTCATTCACATTTACTTACACTACACTACCTTTCCTACAATTTTATTCCCCATCCCCATTCCTTATTCCCCATCCCTCTCTCCTCTCCTCTTTTAAACCCCACAAAAATAAATCCCTAAGCGAACCTCACTACTAAAAATGGGCATCCAGTCAATAATGA